>APFE031414426.1:17813-58213 GCA_000404065.3 Pinus taeda | reverse complement strand
AAATAAAATAATAAACAGTAAGAATAATAATAACAGTAAGAATAATAATAATTTAACAGGGTATTTGGGTCAAAAATTAGCCGTTAATCTTTTTTTAGTTGTTGGAATCTCTGCTCGAACTATTTAACACGCTAGACTAGATCTGTCTCTTCAACTTGTCCTGACGATGAACCACACTAGTTGGTTCGAAACGCGTCAACAAAGGTCTTTCTTTATGTGATTTACGCCGAAATTCTTCTTATAACTATGATGGATCACGGAAGCCTCAATTCTACAGTGAATACATGTATCAATAAACTATCCATATGAAAATATATACAAATTATAAATATCGCATGAACATACATAAAGTAAAATAATAAGCATCCATAAAGTAAAATAATGTCCATGATGTACATCCATAAACTGTCCATGTATCAAAATATACAAAGTTTGTATCACGCATGTGAATATGCCCTATGAAATAAGCCTAATAATATACAAACTATGACACTCTAAATACCACCATAACTCCTATGTGAGTTTCTTGAGGCAGGTTAAGTGTCCATAAGTGGGTACTACAATATAACACATTCAAATTAAAATTAATTAGATCATTATTTGTAAAAAATAAACAATATGGAAATAAATTATATTGAACCACATTTTTAATTGTAAACATATATACATGAACTAACTAACCTCAGCCGAGTCCAAATGAAAGTCTAATTGTTGGCATTATGACTAATGTGTCGTCCTTGATGGAAACCTACTTGATGTGTTGTCTTTTGATGGCAACCTACTTAATGAAGATGCCAACAGGATGTCTCTACATGTGACAAAGAGTTTGGTAAAAGGCATAGCAATTCATAGATAGAGGAATGATAAAGTTGAAGTTTGACGGAGTATACACTAGTTCTATGAATTAAAGTCGTGTACATATGCAGGTTTTATGAAGAAAAGTAGTATTACGTAGGTTCTATGAAGTAAAGTCGTGTACACACGTGGGTATGAAGGAGAAAAGGCACCTAGAGTTTCGGCACCATGGTATTCTAAATACCAAGGGTTGTTACCATAATAAATACCCATGGTATTGAGCCTAATAATGGATATTTGATCCCATCAAAGAATACCATTGGCATTAGTGAAGTTTTGACCTGTGGTATTGGATAAGGTCTAATCTATATAAGGAGATGATGATCGAAGCGTTTGGGTGAGAAAGTGGTGAATATTTCATGAATAGTTAGATTTGAAGCAAGTGTACATGTATTGGGCTATTAATGATTTTTTTGATCTAAAACTAAGTATGCACTTGAGAATTTGATGATGGATCAAATCCAGTAGGTCTGAAATGACTATATTCATAGTGGATTGATTTGATCTGTAATATTTATGTATGATGCATGTTTTGTTATGTATGTTGAGATATGGGTTTGTTCTAAAGATCTGATGTGCAGAGAAGTATTAAGTCAATAATTGCATATCTCTACATGGATTTGATAACCTAAAAGGCGTGTACATACGCGAGTTTGATGTTGGTAAGTCATGTATCTATTCAGCTTTGTACGCATTTGATTCCTGAGAAGCACATATACACATGAAAATGCTTTATGGAAGGCACATATATAAGCTAGGGTTTTGCTGAAAAAGATTTCTGATCAATCTAACCAGTCTTGTTGTGTTTCTATTTTCTGTCAATGAAGTCTTACTTGATGATCTGGGTTTAAAAGTGGTATTTGAAGTGAATTGATTGATTAAAGAATGATGATATTGTTAATTGTATGTGATTAAAGATCTATGATGGTTTTGTGATTATTTCATAATAATTCAGTGGTTTAGGGTGTAACTTAGTGTTTGTTTCAGAATGACAGTGATTCAGATTGAAGGTTCAATGTTTTGAGATCTGTACACGGGTTTGCTTCAATGAAGTCATGTATACATGCGAGATTGCTAAAGTAAAGTAGCATATATATTCTAATATTTTATTCATAAGGGTTTTTAGTTGGTTCAGTGAGTTGATGCAATGTTTTGGTTTAGTGTTGGTATTTTGGTTACAGTGGTCTAATGAATTTGATTGGTTGAGAATACATTGATTGATTTGGGTCTTAGTTTTTCCTATGATTGGTTGATTGAGTGGATTCAATGATTGAGTGATTTTTTGCAGTGACCAGTTTCGGTTTCGATATTTGGTATTGGGCTTAAACGATGGTAGTGGGTCCAGTTTGAAATTTTGATGAAAAGTGGTATACAGGTTATGATTTTTTGTATCAAGCGGATCCAATGTGAAAATTTATGAAACGTGGTCCACAGAAGTGTTGACGGTTAGAGCCTTCAGTGAGGAAGTCGAAGCTTCCTTCCAGTGGTAGCTGGTAAATCATATCAAGGGGGTGGAGCTCCCTTCCGATGGGTGCCGATAAATGAGATGAGGGGGTTGGAACTCCCTTCCAGTGGGTGCTGGTAAATTAGATCAGGGGGTTGGAGCTCCCTTCCAGTGGGTGTTGGAGAATGAGATAAGGTTGTAGCCTTCTGCAGGTGGGTGCCTGCGTGCTGGTATGAGTCCGTGCCAATACAATATTGTAAGATGTTTTCTTTATAATATAAGATGAAGACAATGACAACAACAATGGTGGTTTTTTCCCACATTGGGTTTCCACCTAAAAAACTTGGTTTTCATGTGTGTTGATGTCTTTCATATGTTTGATGGTTTATTCTATTCTTACTGCACATGGTTACTAATTAATTAATGCCTGTTGAATTACTGATACACTAGTTTAATTTAAATAGATGATGAATTAATTGAAAAGTAAGCTAACTAGATATATGTTAGTTGTCTTCATAACAATTGCGTACATATGCAGGTTTCTTTCGATAAAGTTTCGTATAGAGATGTAAGTAATAAAATAAAAGTTTAAGTGGTTTTAAAGTACTGATTCACCCCCCTCCCCCAGCTCTCAGTATTTTTCCTAACAATTGGTATCATAGAAGGTCGTTCCGAAGAATCTTGATCACTTGAAGGAAGATTCAACAAGATGAGCAATCAAGAGGGGACAACATCTATCAGACCACCATTGTTCAACGAAACTAACCTAGTTTTTTGGAAGGTAAGAACAAGAGCTTACTTACATTCACTTGGAGCAGATGTATGTGGAATTTTTGAAAGAGGCTATCAATATTCATCCTCCATTCCCACAAATGAAGCAGAAAAGAAGAAGTATGCAAAGGCTATCAATGCTCTATTAGGAATATTGACATAATCATAATTTGTCAAAGTCATGCAGCTAAATATGGCAAAGGCTATATGGGACAAAATCATCCAAATCTATGAAGGTGACACCAAGGTAAAAAATGCCAAACTTTGAACTCTCAGAATTCATAATGATGAAAGTATCGCAACTTCATTTCTTAGGGTAGATGAGATCGTGAATTCTATGAGAAATTTTGGTGAAGAAATAAAAGAATCATCATTGATTGAAAAAATATTAAGGTCTCTAGCTCCTAAATTTTATTCAAAAGTTTTTTCCATAGAAGAAATGCAGGACTTAAAGAATCTTATTGTTGCACAACTTCATTGGATTCTAACATCCTATGAAATGAGAAAAGTGGGTCCCTCAGATATTATAGAAATTGCATTCAAATATACTGCAAAGGGAAAAGAAAAGAAAGGATCAGGCTATGTGTCAGAAGAAGAAGATGAAAATTTCATAAAGAAACTCCAAGTGGGTACTGGAAGATTCAGAGGTAAGCTTCCCTTCAAGTTTTTTTATTTTGGTAGAGTTGGTCATTACGCTACTAAGTGTCCCTATAAATAAAATCATAAGAAAGGGAAAGAAGCTACAAAAATAAATAGGAGAAGTTTTGAAAATAAGAGAAATTTTTATACACATGAAGATAGTGATGGTCATTCAAATGGTGAAGAAGGCGAGTCTGATTAAGAATGTTAATTACTTATGGAATTTGAAGATAGAAGTAGTAATGAGTTTGATTCCCTAGATGAAAAATATTTTTTTTATTGAGAACTTTAACAGTGATATATCAGATGCAGTGACAGTTACAAATGTAAGCAAATATTCAAGTTTGGGAGCACCCCACTTTATATTAATCAAGAATGAAGAAGAAGGTAACAAAGAATTATTAGGTATGGGATTTTGTTCTAACTACAATCCATTTTATTGTCTATGAAATAATGTTAGTGATGATGACAATGAAACAACTAAACTTGGACTCATGGGTAAAAGTGAAAGTAAGCACCCTAAAGAGAAAATAGATTAAAAAATGATGCCTCTAGAAGCAGAAGATCAATGCAAGTCAGAAACAATGGACAATGCATATGGGCATATAATAAGAAAAGATAATTATCAACAATGGAAAGAAAATATGAAGTCTAATCTAATGAACCTTAATGTTTGGTATCTAGTATGCAATGGATACACCAAGATTCCTCCATGAGATGAGGAAGTGCAAAAGAACAATAAGGCTTTGAGTGACATCTTTTGTAGCATACATGATTCAACATTAAATAAGGTTATCCATTGTATAACTGCAAATCAAGAGTGGGATAAGCTACAAGAAATCCATGAATAAATCCCAAAGGAAGATTTCCCATCAAGGGAACTACCAGGCAATCCTATCCTTAACGATGTGTCAACCTTTGTTATGTTAAATGGAGTTTGATTCAAAAGAAGACAAGATAGAAGATATTTTTGATCTTAGAACAAAACTTGATCTTTCTTTGAAAAACATTGTTAATCTTAAAGATAAGTTGCAGGCATATGATTACAAGGATCATATTAAATCAGTAAATGTTGTTGTGGAATCTAAACAATATTGTGAATGTCTTGAAGGTGAGATCGTCTTTTTATGAGAAGATGTTGAAAAAACAAATAAGAGTAATGAAGAACTACTTCAAGCATTTGAAGAACAAGAAAATGGGTTGAAAGAAGAGATTCTCAAATTAAAGACGCAAGTGGAGGAAGGAAGAAGGGTTGAAGAAGGTATGAAGAAGAAGTATCTAGAAATGGAAAATCAATATCAAAGAATGGAGGTTGAAGTAAACATCATAAAAGGTAAATTAGAAGAAAAAGATAAATATTTACGATTTCAAGATAGTACTAATATTTTGGATAATATTATTAGTATTCAAAGGTATCTCTTCATCAAATTTGGTCTTGGTTTTCATGAAAATGTTGAAGGAGAATATATTTCACAAGTTGAGGCAAGGAATTTAAAGAGTAACAGTGAAAAACCTAAAATGCTTAACAATGAGATAAGAATTCAACCTTATCAACGACCAAGGAAATTGAACCTTGAAAGAAAATCATTTACTCCTAATTATAGAAATGTTAATCGATTATCTCCTTTGATCAATAATGTTGAATGTGTTATATGTCATAATTATGGATGTGTTGCGACCAATTGTAGAAGTAGATTGTTTCAAGCTAATAATTGCCTCATAGAAAGATTGGCATATTCCAGGTACCTTAAGGGATATTGTTTTTCTTGCAATATATTTGGTCACAAAGCCATTGATTGCAATAGAAGAATGTGAACCATAAATATTATGATTCCTCTACTCATATAAGATGTTATGTTTGTAACAAGCTTGGGCATGTAGCAAAAGAATGTAAGAACAAGTCTATGGATCGTCACAGACAACATGGTAAGCAACTAGATAAGAATATTGATGTCGGAAGTTCTAAAAAAGATGGATCCACCAAAATTTATCATAATAAGTATAAAGACGAAGAACAACTAAGGTGTGGTCTTGGTCTCTGGTCATTTGAAGAATAAGATGAATGGTACATAGATAACGGATGCTCTCATCACATGAATGGAGATAAGAGTAAGATGGCGTCTCTCAAGAAAAACCAATATAATAATATTATTATTGGAACTAATGTTCCAGCAAAAGTTCTAGGAAAGGGTAAAGCCAAAATTAATAAACATAGAGGAGAAGTTGATGCTTTATTAGTTCAAGGACTAAAGAAGAATATTCTAAGTGTAGGTCAAATGGCATATAAAGGAAATATATTTGTGTTTACATTACCAAGTGCAAGGTTATGGATGAAGAAACTGGAAAATTCATAGCAAGAGGATATATAAACCCAAACAAATTATATGTGCTAGAATAATGAAATTCTCACCGGTATGAGGACTCAAACTTAAAGTAAAAGAAGAAGGTGCCCATTGCACTCCATTACTCTTAAAAGAACACTTCTAATAGTGATTGCAGAATTGATGTGAGTTACATCACCTCATAATAACAAAAGATGATTATCGGATCCTCAGCACCAATGATGTATAATCTCAGGGGGAGCAATACATGTTTTTCCTTGATGATGATTCCTATGATTATTTTGATACTCATATTTCTTATAATACTGACATTGCATTTGGTGTAGTAACAATGAACAAGTAAATACATTATAGGCTCAAGGGGAGCAAAATTTGTGAAGTTTCAGTGTTTCACTTTTTGTATGTGGATCCTATGAAGAAAATCCGCATATATACATGAGCTCTGATCTGAACAATAATGTATGATTTTCTATGATGAAGAAATAGTGAGATAGACTCAGGAAAAAGATTTGATATGCTTCAGTCAATTATTATTTAGCTTTCTTATTCTGATGGTTGATGGTTATAGTCTGTTGATGCTATTTAGAAGTGGTTTTGACTTTTATAAGTTGTTGATTCCTTAATGGATAACTAATTGATGAAGATACTTTGATGTCCTAACTGATGGAGGAGTTGATGTGATCAAATCTAATAGTGAACAGTCGGCACAACTTCAGGGGGAGCATTTGCTATAATAGTGCATTGTTGGCATTATGTTTTAGAATTCCTTGGTACATAATGATGCTTATCAATGGTGATGTTTCTTATGTTTTTGGACTTCTTGATTAATGATGCAAACATGCATGTTGTTGTTCATGTTTCTTCTAATAGATGTTTATGGTGTAGATCTTACATAGTATATGATGGATGTGAAGACTATCTTGGTATTGTTACCTCACTATAGAGGTCTTTGGTATTTCTTATAAATTTCATATCTTTCATTTGATGTAGAGGTCATGTAAAGACCTATGATGTAATCATTATCAAATTCAGTCATGTATGGACTATTGTGGTCAAGACATGTAATCCCATCTTTTTGGGCATATGATATAGTTTGTAATGCCACTGTCATTCGGTGATTGATGTAAGTTTGAGTCCTTGGTGATATGAAAGGTCATGTCGTAGAGTCATGTATATCTTCAAAAAATTCAACATGTGCTCAAGGGGAGCATGGTCGATTCAGAACAGATTTACAGCACTCATGTCAACAAGGGAGAGAAACCTTCATTCAAGCATTGGTCATCCCTTCTCCATTAGTTTCAAAGGGGGAGAGTAACTTGGTGTTTGAAAAACTTGGTTCTTAGCTTGATGTGTTTTATAGTTATCTATAGGTGGTGGTGACCAAACACCAAAGTGGTTGCCATCAAGTCCAAAGGGGGAGATAGTTGGCATTATGACTAATGTGTTTTCCTTGATGGAAACCTACTTGATGTGTTGTCTTTTTATGGCAACCTACTTGATGAAGATGTCAATAGGATTTGTATACATGTGTCAGAGAGTTTGGTCAAAGGAATATTAGTTCAGAGATAGAGGAATAATAAAGATGAAGTTTGAAGAAGTATATGTGCAGGTTCTATTAAGAAAATTCGTGTACATACATAGGTTTTGTGAAGAAAAGTAGTGTATACGCAAGTTCTATGAAGAAAACTAGTGTACACAAGTGAGTATGAAGAAGAAAATGCGCATACAATTTTTGCACCATGGTATTCTAAATACCAAGGGTCTTTACCATAGTATTGACCCATTGTATTGAGCCCAACAATGGATATTTGATCCCATCAAAGAATACCATCGACATTAGTCTGGTTTTGACCAGTGGTATAGGATAAGGGCTAAGCTATATAAGGATATGAAGATCAGAACATTTGGGTGAGAAAGTGATGAATATTTCATGAATACTTAGGTCTAAAGGAAGTGTGCATGTATTGGGCTATTAATGAATTATTTCATCTGAAACTAAGTATGAACCCGAGAATTTGATGATGGATCAAATCCAATAGATCTGAAATGACTATATTGATAGCAGATTGATTTGATCTATAATATTTATGTTTTACACATGTTTGATAACCTAAAAGGTGCGTACATACATGAGTTTAATGTTGGTAAGTCATGTATCTATTCAAATTTGTACACAGGAAGTCTTAAGTCAATAATTTCATATATGTATGCGAGTTAAATAACCTGAAAGATGTGTACATATGCGAGTTTGATGTTGGTAAGTCATGTATCTATTCAAATTTGTATACGGGTTTGATTCCTGAGAAGTGGGTATACATGCGGAAATTCTTTGTGGAAAGCACATATATAAGCTAGGGTTTTGTTGAAAAGGCTGTATGATTAGTCTAACGAGTCTTGCTATGTTTTTTTTGTCTGTCAATGAAGTCTTACTTGATGATCTGGGTTTAACAATGATATTTGAAGTTGAATTAATTGATTGAAGAATAATGATGTTGCTAGTTGTATATGATTAAATATATGTGATGGTTCTATGATTATTTCATAATAATTCAATGGTTCAGGGTGTAACTCGGTGTCTATTTCATAATGACAATGATTTTGTTTCAAGGTTCAATGTTATGAGATATGTACAAAGGTATGCTTCAATGAAGTCATGTATAAATGCGGGAATGCTAAAGTAAAGTAGCGCATATATTTTGATATTTTATTGATCAGGGTTTTTAGTTGGTTCAGTGAGTTGATGTAGTGTTCTGGTTCAGTATTGATATTTTTGTTACAGTGATCTAACTACTTTGATTGGTTAAGAATAAATTCATTGATTTGGGTCTCAGTTTGTTCAATGATTATTTGATTGAGTGATTTTTTGTAGTTATCAATTTCAATTTTGATATTTGGTATTGAGCTTAAATGATGGTAGTGGGTCAAGTCTGAAAATTTGATGAAAAGTGGCCTACAAGTTGTGATGTTTTGTATCAGGTGGATCCAGTGTGAAAAATTATGAAACATGGTCCACGAAAGTGTTGAGTTCTGGAGCCTTCGGTGAGGAAGTCGAAGCTTCCTTCCAATGGTAGCTGGTAAATTAGGTTGGGGGCTTGGAGCTCCCTTCTGGTGGGTGCCGATAAATGAGATGAGGGGGGTGGAGCTCCCTTCCAATGGGTGCTAGAGAATGAGAGAAGGGTCTAGCCTTCTACAGGTGGGTTCCTATATGCTGTTATGAGTATTCACCAGTACACGATTGTAAGATATTTTTATTTATAATATAATATGAAGACAGAGATGACAACAACAGTGGTTTTTTTCCCACATTGTGTTTCCACCAAAAAATACTGGTGCTTATGTGTTTCTTATGTTTGATGGTTTATTATGTTCTTACAACACATGTTTACTAATTAATTAATTCATTTTGAAGTATTGATACACTGGTTTAAGTTAAACAGATGATGAACTAACAAAAAAGTAAGCTAACTAGATATATGCTAGTTGTCTTCATAACACTCGCATTCATACGCAATTTTATTTCATTAAAGTCGCGTACATAAATGTAATTAAGAAAAGAAAAGTTTGTGAATAATTGATGTCAAAATGAGGCAAATGCACCTTCTATTTATATGCAACATTGAGGATGAATAGACGTGATTGTTGGGCTTGTGAGCCTACATTAGATTGTTGGCCGACCTTGACAATTTGTCCATAAACAAAATAAATTCATAATTCCATTTGTACATGTCAGAATGAGATGATCTTTAGATCAATACTACACCTCTCGGAAAGAGGAATTCAATAAAAGTATCAGTTGCATCATATGAGTTGTCCAAGTTGGAGTTTGGCCCTAGTTTCCAAATTTAACACTCCCTCTCAACTAGGAAGAACTCCACCTGCCAAAGCATCTGACAATCAGTATCATCCCTATGATCCCTGCTCTAATCTTCTCTACTGAACCATGAAGAAATAATGAAGAAGAGATGATCGAGAATGTATCATACCATTCTCTATTGACCGAAAGTCAGTCTCCAATAATTGATAGTGTATCATACTACTCTCCAGTGACACAAAGCCAATATCCATTAATCTCATATCAATATTAGACATACTTGGTTTTAAAATACTGATTCACTCCCCCTATCAATATTTTTCCCAACAGACCGATATGATTGGGGTCTGATCATGAATCTGGTTTTTGTGCTCCCCTTCCCATGGCTTGATGATAGGGGTTTTCATCCTCAATGCCTCTAAAACCAATATCTAACTCATGTATCGACATAATAGTGGCATCAATGTCACTCTGCATATGGGCTTGTTTACACAATGACAAGGAAAATTATAATTAGTCTACAAATTAATTAGCATATTTATGTAACGTAAAATAAATAAATAAATAAATATGTTGAAATATTATGAATAAGTAAGTTTACCTCAACTATTGATCCATGTGGTTGTACATACTGACACTACACCACATTAGTGAACATATAATGTGGAGGTAGAGGTGGAGAGAATCCATGAAAATGTTCTCTTCTCAAGGATGCCTTGGTTGATCAACTGCCCCCTCAGATGACCTCGTAAGCTCATCCATGTAGCTGGGATGTGTCTACATGTTATCAAGAACTTATTAATATAAATTATGAAATATAATATGAACTATAAATTTTAATATGAATATTTCTGCATAATTTGAAAATAAAAGTCAAAAGTTTCGTACATTTACGTATTTGGTGTGTGTCATGTGGGCCATGCATGCTCCAAGACTCACGAATGACATCACGATGTATGTTTCAAAAGTTAATCAAATGATAAACTCATGATAAATGCAGCATCATAGAAGGGCATTGGTGGGTCATAAGGCAGTGGTCGTGGTCTCCTAATCTCTCCATGAAATGCAACATTTGCACTATCTAATGACACTCGCATGTTGTTTGCAATAGTCTCTCACATCTCACCACTGAGTTGTGACAACTCCTCTATCTCTCCATGTAATAGCATACTCCGAGATAGTAGTGGTGAGAATCCCGTAGGTACATGCCTAGGGTCCCTACAAGCCCACTCATGCTCATAGGTACATCCCATGTTGGTACCATAAAAATGAGATCCTCTACCAATGTAATATGACCTCATATTAATGCAAACGCTACATATAAATTCTTAGCAAAATAAAATGTGATCGTATCATGGTTGGGGAGCTTTCCCCAAGCTCCAATGAATCTATCATACATGAAAGGGGTTGCATGAAAATTACTAGAATATTTTAGTGGGATTGGACCTTTATGTTTAGTAGGGTGATCTGGAGGGATGTCGAACGTTGGGTCCATATAATACTAGTGATTACCCCATTACTATTGTAGTTGTACCCCTTATTAATATTATTGTGCCCCCATTGTCCCCATATTGTTATTACTGTGCCCCATAGAATCCCTCTATTGTTATTTTTGTGGCTTTATATTATTATTTTAGGTCGACTGGGTTATATTGTGACTCCTTAGACTCCGATATATAGAAAGGAGGTTTTGTCATTTGAATCATCCAAGAATTGTTCATTTATGTTATGTAAAGGAGGTTGCCCCCTCGAAGAGGCTGAATTTTAAGGTGTTGATCTATCTTTTCCATCTTTTTCTTGAGCTGGTTTCATAACATCTGCATCAATATATTCTACTCTATCGGCCACTTATTCCTCATCTGAATCTTGGGCCTCCATTCATTTCTTTTGTTTGTCCAACCCCTCCTTAGTTTTATGCTTCTTAGTGATTTTTCTTGGCGATTTCATAACAAGAGGCTTCTTCTTCTACGCGCTTGTGCTAGTAGTTTTCTTCCTTGGGGACCTTGACTTGGTGACATACACTAGAGGTGTAGTAGTCCTGATGAATCCTAGCCCTCGTCTAATAAATTCATGTTCAATATCCTCCCAATTCATACAACAAAATGTTTGGCTCACACTTAAGCAAAAATTCACCAATCGAAATCTCAGTGAGAAAATTGTTTGAATGTGGAGAAAGTTGCCATATTTTAACCTTTTTTAATTTCAAACTCCATGATCTCCTTCATATCCACCTCATAAATGTGAATTTGGCAGCATATTTTCCCAACTATGCCCATTACATGTGTTCCCCTATTCCTTTTAATGGAAATTTCCTTGTCAAATCAACTGTAGCAACTCCAATGGTCATATTCTCAATGAGCTGCATCAGACCCTTCCCTGCAGTTTAGTTACTAATTCTTCATTGCATCTTCCTTCGTTTGCACCATCCTCCTTAATACCATTCAACACTTCCTCCTCGACGAAGTCCTTCTTTGGCAGAGTAGTTTAAAGTTTCATGATTCCTTCCAAATGCTTGTAGCACTAAGACTTTTCTCCATTCATATAGTCATTGTGTAGTCCTAGGGAAAGAATTGTCCCTGTGGAATTTCAACCTACGACCATTTACTTTCCCAAGAGAGAATTCTCAATTCAACTTCACAAGTTGAACTGTGCCATCATTTGAGATATCCTTGAAAATGTAATGTCCTAACCAATGCATTTTGAATTTTCTCAGGAAAATTTCAAACTTACTATCATACAACAGAACCAAGTCTCAATTCTTGAAATTTTTTTGCATAATATATTGGTCGTGTTAGGCATTTTCCCTATCTTTTTGCACTCATTGGTGAAATCCTGCAATAAAGCGATCTTCCTCGAGTGTGATCAGTTGTCCCAATCTCTCCTCTATAATGTCATTGTATGTCATTTCTGTTACTGTGGAAATTCTAAGACTCGGTACTATGTATTCCATAGGCATTACAACTTCCTATCCATAAACCAATCTATTGGTCGTGTTAGGCATTTTCCCTATCTTTTTGCACTCATTGGTGAAATCCTGCAATAAAGCGATCTTCCTCGAGTGTGATCAGTTGTCCCAATCTCTCCTCTATAATGTCATTGTATGTCATTTCTGTTACTGTGGAAATTCTAAGACTCGGTACTATGTATTCCATAGGCATTACAACTTCCTATCCATAAACCAATCTATTGGTCGTGTTAGGCATTTTCCCTATCTTTTTGCACTCATTGGTGAAATCCTGCAATAAAGCGATCTTCCTCGAGTGTGATCAGTTGTCCCAATCTCTCCTCTATAATGTCATTGTATGTCATTTCTGTTACTGTGGAAATTCTAAGACTCGGTACTATGTATTCCATAGGCATTACAACTTCCTATCCATAAACCAATCTAAACGGAGTTTCTCCCATTAACTTCTTGCAAGTAGTCTTGTATGCCCATAAAATTGTTGATATCCACACATCCCAATCATTTATGCTGACGTTGGATACTTTAGTTAGGGTGTTCTCCAAATTTTTGTTAAAAACCTCAATGGTGTTGTTCGCCTAAGGATGATAAGGTGTGCTCTTCTGATGATGTACCTGAAATTCCTCCATCAATGCTTCAATAGTGTTGTGTAGGAAGTGTGATCCTCAGTCGCTCATCAAGATCTTTGGACTCCCAAATCGCAACAAGATATATTCAAAGATGAATTGTGCAGCCGTATATATGCTGCAACCCTTTACAAGTTGCGCTTCAGCCCACCTGATTAGGTAATCCATCATGGAAATAATGTATCGCACACTAGTCTTCTTTCCCGGTGGATTGATCAGTCCAACAAATTCAATCACCCACTTATCAAAATCTTGCAAGGTGACTTGTGGATTCAAAAGAAAATCATCCCTTCTTGATGGTATTCCGATCCTCTAGCAGACATCACAAGCACTACAATATTCTTTGGAATCCTTGTGCATCATGGGCCACCATAGTCCTTCTCTTAAAATATTCTAGATGGTGGCTTTTCTTGCATAGTGTCCTCCCACAACACCACAATGTGATTTTTCCAAAATATTGTGTCCTTCATACTCAGGGACATATATGCGCAATATCTCGTTGGGGCCTATTTTATACAAATGTCCAGCAATCATAGAAAACTCTGCAACTGTGACTATGAGTTCTTTCACTTTTTGAGTCGTACACCTCGCAGGGGATACTCTGGTAGAAAAACGTAAATGATATCGCTGAAATGATCATTAGTAACACTTACTACAAAGGGTTGCGCATCAGGTGGTCCTTCTTCAATGTTCGTTGATTCTTCGTTGGTCTCAATTTTCTACAGATGATTCGGCCCAAAATTCAATCATCCTGGCTTGAGTGTTACTTCAAAATTGTACTCTTGGGACAACAATATCCACCTGCAGATCCCACCCCCCAAACATAGGCTTGTTCACCATGTACTTCAGCATATAATGCTCCATAAACATATTAAATTTCATGCCTAATAAGTAATTCCTAAATTTCTATAGTGCATACACCATAGCCAAGCCCTCTCGTTCCATTATGGAATAACTCCTTTCCACCTTAGATAGTTTTTGAGTCACAAATGCGATGGGATGATAAAGATCCCCTTCTCTGGGTTGCGCTAAGACATCACTCAAATCTATGCATGACACATCCACAAGAACTTGGAACTCCTTCCAATCGAGAAACACCAAGATCGGTGTAGTGACCATTTTTTCCTTTAAGATTTCGAGGCTCTTTTGACATTCATCATCCCAAAAAAAGGTGACATATTTCTTCAGTAATTTTTCCATCGGTGCAGTGATCTGTGTGTATGCCTTTATGAACTTCTAAAAATAACCAGTATTTCCTAGAGTTCCACATAGCTTCTTCACGGTCTTTAACGGATCCATGTTGATAATAACAACAATTTTAACAAGGTCCACCATGAGCCCCTACTTGCAAACATGTCCCAGTAATATTCCATATGCTACACAAAAAATACAATTTTTCAGGTTCGATGAGATTTGATATTTCCTGCAAGTATCCAACATCAAACACAGGCTCGAAACATGCTTCTTTAATAGTCCAAATATTGTCTAGTCATCAAAGTAAACCTCCAAAAATTTGTGGATGTATTCTTTAAATGTTTCAATGACAACACTAGAGAATATCACAAGTATATTCATCAACCCAAATGTCATGACTGTATATTGAAATGATCCCCATTCAGTAGCAGAAGTGGTCTTACTCCTATCTTTGGCATGATCTTAATCTAATGGTACCCTGAAAAGCCATCTGTAAAGTAGTAGGCCTCCTGTCCCCCACATTATCCAAAATTTCATCAATGAACGATGTTGGGAATGGGTCATGTATAAATGTGTCATTCAACTATCTTAGATCGACACAAATCCTTATGTCTCCCTTAGCCTTTTTCTGTTGCACTACTATTGGGCTCACCCATTCGGATTCTTCCATACGTACAATTATTCTAGCTGCAACCATCTTCTCAGGTTACTCCTTCACCTTTGTTGTGCATGGAATCCCCCCGAGGCATGTTTTGGGGATCAAATCTCATGTTTTGACCAAATGATGTTGTAAAGCGCTGCGAATTGTGAGCATGGATGTTAGATTCATAGGGTTGTCCTCCCTAGTTTCTAATGTAATGTCAGCCTACCCATGGTCTGCGAATTATGGGATTGTACAGATAGAGTGAGGTTCTAAGTGTAAGAGATAGTGAAGTAATAGATGGAAAAGTAAGCATAGAGCAAGAGTCTAAGTGTCTAAGGGTGTCTTGGGTCATAGAGTAGGAGAAGGCTTTGCAGCTGAGTGCACAGAGGCCTAGTAGTCCGTAGGTGAGTGAGTGGACCCCTGCAGTTGAGTGTGCAAGGCAGAGTCGAGTCTGCAACCAAAGAAGAGATTAATAAAGAAAATGTTTTGTTACCAATTCATGTATATGTTCTTGGATTAATGTATGGTTGATGTAAATTGTAAATATACTGTTTATTTAATGCATGCACTTGTATGAATGATTTATATATACAAGTAGTCTAAGTTAATCAACTAATAGTAGAAAACTAGTAAGAACTTGGGTAATAATAGTGTTCGGCCCCCAAATAGGGTTGCGTGAAGGCAACATCTCAGGATGCGAGGTATGGGGAAGTGTTCATAGTGACGTGCACACAGGGTCAAACAGCGGACCACTTGAACTCATCAGACATCTCTAGGGTGCGACATCCTGGTTCTAGCACCCTCCCATACTACTTCGGGTGAGACCTTAGTCTACGCTCCACAGACTGTTGCCACAAGGGCCAGTAGTACTGGGATTTGTTTGGCTAAATCCCCTCTGAACCTAGGTTAGGCCCCAACAAGCCAACAAATGGTTCCGTTGCTGGGACCAGGATCTGCATAAGAGATGTATGATGTCATGTCATTGGAATCTGACAAAAAAATAAATTGAAGAGTGGATGGACAAAAAGATTCATGAGTTCGCGGCATAGGAAAACAGGAATCCATGAGTATCAAAGGAACATTGATTAGAGCACTACTTATATACGGAAATCCATGAAATTTTCTTTGCATCCTTCCCCTCTGAGTTATATGAGTGGATCGTGAAGCTAGCAGACAGTCAAGGAAGGTGTAGACTCTACAAACCTATTGTGTAGAATCCAGAGTTGGTGTGCAGACTAGAAGCATCAGAAGGTAAGATCACGTGCGTTGTGGACCATTGACTTAATCAAATTATAGGAGGGTTTATCACCGAATTTATGGTAGACACATCAGTCAGCTACAGCGAGGCGGAACGATGCTTCCTCAAAGGACTGCGAGGTAAGTACATTAAATATTTGAACACTTGGAATAAAATGCTACTATGTGAAAAGTGGATTATGCAAATAAATTGATGTTTGGGGCTACGCAAAGTGGGAGGATCTACAGAAATGAAAGTAGCGAAGAATTAGAGATTAGTCCCTCAATTTCACCTTTGCAAGAAAGCGAGGAGGAGCTCGCAAAAGTTTCACCAAGAAGCGCCATCAGTTTGATAAGGCAACGAATTTCATGCATACCACCTCCACCTACACCACCACCAGTTTCACCATATTCACCCCCATCTCCGCCCACACCACCTCCACCACCGCGACAATTCAATATGGCAAGCACAATAAAATTGTCGGTGTTCAAAGGGGTAGGGAACGAAGATACAAACCAATTTTGGTTTGTGGTAAAGGTTGTATGGGGAGCACAAGGAGTCGTGGATGACAACATAAAGAAGGCAACACTGGTAAGTGCATTGCAATATCGTGCACTGACGTGGTACATTAAGCATTCTAATGACAATCCAAACACAAGGATCGCAGACAGCCAAGCTATGCTAAACAAGGAATTTAGCAGGCTAAAATCGAAGACACAATCGATTATCAGGTTCAAGCTGTAGTATACCTAGGGTGGATAATATGGGGTAGAAAGGGAGGTACCCAATGGAATAATGTAATAATGGGATGGGCCATAGTAATAAATAAGGTGGTTAACCAGTATCATGTAAGGGACCACAGGTAGTTAGCAATAATGTAATAAGCCCATGGTATTAGATAGATGGTATTGAGGAAACCATGGTAATGACCCATGGTATTATACATATGAGGCCTATACAGAGGCTAGAGACTCCCCATTGAGAGAGGTCAAGGATTATTGTATGAACATGCATATGGCTTGTGGAGTGTTCTCCTTCCTTAAGGAGTGAATGTATGGTGTTGCCCTACCTTAAGGGTTTGATCAATAAAGAAGCATTTCTATATATATTCAAATCTTGTTATTTCTTGGGTTTATTTGCATTGTCTTATATTTTCATATCATCTCTGAAATTCCAGTGCCTAGATCAAGATTTCTACCACATGGGAAGATGCATAATGGTTGTTCCATTTCCGAAAATAGGTCATAATAGGGATTCTGAGCAATATTGATGGAATTATGGTCATTTCAAATTTTCACCAAGTAAGCGCTTTGTTTTCAAAACCCTCTTCATGGCTAGTCTATGTTTTATAGGAAAAGATAATGGTCCTACTATTGAAGAATTCATAAAAAAAATCAAAAGTAAGTATGGAGAAAAAATTGGAAAGTTTGGGTAGTATTTAAAGATGAGGCGGCCACATGGTGGGAATTACTTAACAAAAACAAGTTGTACAACCTTTCTGATGAAGAATTTGAAAAATTACTTTTAGACAAATGGTCTCATGCCAGAAAACAAGATAATGAGAAACATGTGGGGTTATTTCTTACTGGTATCTCCTTATTGCAGGTTCATGGATTACTTCAGAAGGAGAATATCATTGTATCTATAAACCCTAGTTGCAAGCATAATTTTATCAATGTTAATTTGGAAAAAAAATTGCAAGTTCTAGCAAAACACATTGAAAACATACAGGTTGATAATGAGAATGTTCAAGTTTATAAAGATTTGAAGCTTTCTATGGATAAGTATGTGTTGCATTGTGACCTTTATACTTCAAATATGGATAACATGGATGTTGTTTTGGGATATCCTTGGATGGAATCTGTGGGTACTTTCAATATTAATGTGCAAAAGAAATTCTTGAAGCTTTGGTATAAAAAGAAGAAAATTACATTGCAGGATATTTACATTAAGACCCAAGCAGAGACTATGGATGCTGAAGCAGAAGATGTCGAGGGACTTACATATCAGACAATGAACCACTAATGGTCCACAACCAAACACAAACGTCAAACCAAGTACCAGAAAAACAGGTAGAGTCCAAGGAGGCTGAAGCAAAAAATGTTACATCAGGTGAGGATTCAGTGGTTGAAGTAATATTGGAAGATAAGAATCAACAGCAGGAACCACATCATGTACCAGATACTAATCAGGCTCCATTAGGTGGTAAATTAACGAAAGATACAATGTTGGTTAAAAATTTAGCATATCATCACCCAAATCACCCAACAAGAAAACAACCAACAAGATGGCAACAAATTAACTACAAGTACAACAGCCCCTGCATGGCATATAGAGAGGGGCAACGATCCACCTACTATACATCAACATAGAAGAGCTACGAAGATCAAGTTCCATATCAAGCGAGTGAGGCACCAGCTAGATCGAGAGTTCACCTTTCTCTTGGATGGCTAGATGCATGTGCATGGTACCAGTGGACTACTATTTTGAGTAGATCTTATTATTTGTGTTCTTCCCATGTTTCAGGGATGAAACATGTTAAGGGGGGTGGAATGTAGTATCCCTGGGGGGGATAATATGGGGTACAAAGGGAGCTACCCAAGGGAATAATGTAATAATGGGATGGGACATAGTAATAAACAGGGCGGTTAATCAGTATCATGTAAGGGACCACAAGTAGTTAGCAATAATGTAATAAGCCCATGGTATTAGATAGATGGTATTGAGGGAACCATGGTTATGACCCATGGTATTGTATGTATGAGGCCTATATAGAGGCTAGAGACTCCCCATTGAGAGAGGTCAAGGATTATTGTATGAACAGGCATATGGCCTGTGGACTGTTCTCCTTCCTTAAGGAGTGAATATATGGCGTTGCCCTACCTTAAGGGTTTGATCACTAAAGAAGCATTTCTATATATATGTAGATCTTTTTATTTCTTGGGTTTATTTGCATTGTCTTATATTTTCATATCAGATCTGTAACACAAAGAAATCATGATGCTTCCAGGCAAGACCCCCTAGGAGCTGAATCAGAGACTAAAGGGTATGATTCATGAATCCAACATGACCTTTACGACTGGGTAGCACCACGCATGGTTTGTAGCATAACTAATGCCGCATCTAAGGACCACGCTATCAAAGCAGAAGCTATCCTGTTAGGCCCCTATACTACAAGTGTAACCCCTTATTGTTATTAGTACAACCCACTTATTATATTGATGTACCCATGTAGTGCCCATATTGCTACTATTGTGCCCCATAGAAGCCCATTATTGTTATTATTGTGCCCTTACATTATTATTGTTATGTCGGCTCTGATTATGTTATGACCCCTTAGACTCCTAGATATAGAAAGGAGGTCTTTTCATTTGTATCATCTAAGAATTGTTCATTTATGTAATGTAAAGGAGGTTGCCCCCTCGAAGAAGCTGAATTCTAAGGCGTTGATCTATCTTTTCTTGAGCTGGTTTCATAACAGGGACAAAACCTCTACTGAAGTTAAAGGGGTTCATGAAACATAACCATGTTTGTTCAAATCAAGGTTTAACAAGGAGTTTATCTTTATGCTCATAATTATAAAATCACTAGGTTGAATTTTGTCCTTACTCGATGGGTAGGTCTTACAATCAAAACCCTTTCTACCTTTACACTTGAGGATCCATTTTCATTTAGCCCAAGTGAACATTTACATGCCTCTATTACCTTGTTTTCATCCTATTATCCCTACAATTAGGGGTAAGAGTGTTAAGAACATTCTATTGAGGATGAGGCTTAATACTACTTGGGCTAAGGTTTATTTTAGGTGGTTTTGTCATTACTATAAGGAGGCTTAGGAGGGTAACTTGGATGATGTCATATTTCTTTATCCAAAAGAGTCAACTTATTCATCATGTAATTTGGCCTTGCATGAGCTGATCAATTAACTTATCAAACTTCTAGTGAGAGGCATGCAAATCTGACTCAACATTATTCATATATTTAAAATTTGGTTCCATTTTATCTTTAGGATATGAGAAGAAATCAATTATGGAAGTTGAGAGGCTATCTTGAGCCAAATTAGTAGGACCCTTATCTTTAAACACATATCCAAAGTATCCATCAAAAGCAATATATTGCATCAATATAGTATTTGCAATGAGCTTAAACTTTGTTGGTATTCCCTCAATTAAGGCACCAAATATTTTATTTTTTCCTAAAGAAAAATATTGTAACTTTCTATTAATGAAAAAAATTACATATAGTATATTCATCAATGTGCATTCCACCTTTCTCCTAAGGACCAAGTAAATGAAATTGGCCTAAAAAACAACTAGCCCTGAGTTCATGATAAAAGATATAACGTCATAAAATATCGGGTCCATGTCTATATCCAAAACCATATCATATAGAACCTTTATTGTGTAAACTAATGTCAACATAAACTAGAAACATTTAAATAAGAAACTGTTGTTGTCAGATATAATTCTCATAAAAAATCCAACTGATGCTGTGTATATAAATTAGTGATCTTGTTAAAACCAAAAAAATTAAAAGATGTTATGCTTCAATGAAAGGCTAGTGTTGATATTTTTGGACCATCCATTTTATATGCTCAAAGACCTGCCAAGAGCCCATATGTTGTCTAGTGCCCTCTTTAGACAAAATATCCACTTCAAAGTTTCTTTCCCTGTAGATGTGGAAGTAATATATATAGTCAAATGCTTGTTTTAGTTGTAATGTATCTCCTAGAATTGATAGTAGTGTGTGATTATGACATCTTTGAGAGGCATTAAACTAGTTTATAACATTGAAGGAGTCCCCAAAAACTTGAAGAGAATGTCAGTTATTTTCCTAAGGCAAACAAAGAAGCAGTTTGAGGCATAGTAGTTCTCCACAGTTGTTGGTTCTCATGCCCAAACCAATGGTTGATTTTAAGGAGTGCCGATCATTGAAGAAAAGCAGTAGGTTGCCCCCACAAATGCCATGTTTGTTGGATGCTCCATTAAAATAGGACCATGGAATTTTTTAGTTGATCACTTCTTCAAAAATGATGTGAGGTACATGATGGGAGTCTTTAGTTGGTAGTAGAGCATAAATTTCTCCACTTTGAGCTGAAATGAGATTTGGTGCAGATGAAGTATCCTAAAAGTGGCTTCGTTCCTATCCAGCCACATCCCATAACAAATTAGGAGCAAGATATTTCTAAGGGCTTTGACATGCATAAAATGTTTGATTAAAGTCATAGACACTTTCATTATCTTTCTTCTTTCTTTCATAAAATTGAGCTGTTAATAATCTTCCATATTTCTTGGTTTCCCATCTCTTGTTGAAATCCTCATGGAATTTATCCTAATTAGATTCCTTTGTCATTCAAGTCTTGGTACCATGATTTAGTGTTTTCTTCAAAATATAGAGAAAATAGTTTCATGACAACATCTTCCTCTTTAATATGTTGACCACCAACATGTCAATAAAACAAATCCGTGTTTCTCAACTATGACCACATCATTTATAGTGAACGTAGGCAACCACTCTTGAAACTTATCAGGCATTTTATTTGGGTATCGTTTAATGGTACTCATGTCCATATGTTTGAAATCATTTTTGATCCATGGTTTATTCATTGTGGCTTGATGTATATGGACTATTTAAGAGAGCTCTAGTTATATGATTCTTCTGAGATTTCTTCCTTTTAAGAGGAACAATTGCTCTCTTAACAAGCCTTAAACTAGGATATCCTGAGCTAGAATGAGATTGCGGAGTCGATAGATAAGCAATTTACACAAGGATTTGGGATAATCACATTATGAATGATTGAAGCACAAGTTTCAAATCACATTGAGGACTTAATTCCTCCTTGACAATGGTGCCAAAAATGTTACTGTAAAATCTAGCACTTTAGTGAAAAGCCTCACTAAGCACACTATATTAAATAAACAAAGGGATTAGTCGCCACTGTCACCATAGTAATTGTTCCCCCAATATCCTGTGGTCAAATACCATCTTTGTTATATGGAAAATTCGCTTCTGCGGACAAAAATGAACTCCCTAGATCCAGTGGTTTGATCTAGAACCACAGAGGGAAAAAAGATCTATGTTTTCCTTAGAGAGATTAGAATATGGAAAAGAGACCTACCGGAGTCTGTAGTAAGTCCTCCTCTTCTTCTTGCTTGTAAGCTCCAACTCTATCTCCTCAAGCTATATATGGAACCTGCAACAAAGACTAAAACAGACAAGAAAACTACAATATCCACATAGCATAATTCAATGTCTCTAATAAATGAGTTAACATGACATTGAAATACATGAACATCAACATGACACAAGTATAGGAAAACAAAGTGATTTTTGTATTAATAAATAAAGGAGAGAGTTACAACCATATATAGAAGCTGACTTTGTAGATGTCTCCCCAATTGTCTTGTCCTTCCTTGCCAAAAAGCAAAGCTTTGCACTCAACCCTAATGCATAAATGGATGATGATTCCTTAAGCTCAAGGCAACAATGTGAGGACACTAGTAATCTCCAAAAGTTAACCTGAACACCATGGTAAGCAGTGAATTTATAGGGTGAAAGTGGTAGTTTAGGATTTACCAATCTAGGATCGAGATTCACATATGAGGGAGGATAACCTCTAGGGATAAGAGATAAGACCACTATAGTAGGATAAAATAGGAATTTGAGATATCTATCCATGGTAAATGGTTAAAACCACCTTAGAAGTTTCTAAAAGAAGAATATTCGAAAATATTGTTTATTTTTCCCGAAATTTTAGAATCATCACACCTGCAGAGTAGATCAACCTGCATTGGCCAGTGCAACTTCTAATTTATACAACATGTGACCATCGTAGGTGGACCAAAGGGCGAGGTGCGTTGGGCCCAAAAATGAGTTTTTGAGCTGATAATCCCAGAATTCTTGGAATTTTTGGAGAACCAATCCTTAAGGCTTTGCAAAGGGATAATGACAAGGTGTTAAGGATGTTGATTGATCCAACTTCTAGGCCATTGAAATGGATGTGACAAAATGATATGTAATAATACCCACAACGGGTACTTTCCTAATAGATATTTGGGATTGAATAACACAATTACTCTCAGGGTAAATACTCCCTAAGGGTTCTACTATAGACTACGCCCAAGGTTAAATGGTCAAAAATAAGGGTTCCATGTGAGATAAGATGTAATTTCAAGACAATAAGTTCAAGGACCCTATGGTTGAATCTAGAGGGTTTAGCAAGTCTAGGAAAATTTAAATAGGTTCCCAAAAACATGTTATCTTTAACTTACATATTGTAGTTATAATCTACTTTTTGTTATTGGCTCTTCTTTCAATTTTTTTTTTTAAAACCAAAATGAGAATTTTTGGAGAATTTGTAACTCCAAAATTTTGGTTGCAACTATTACACCATATACAACTATTTCATAATGGCCACAAACAAGCAAGTTACAACATATCTTCAGAGACTTGAACCCACAACACTAGGGAAACATATTGTTCACCAAACCACTCGAACTAAGATCCTATGACATAATCTAAGTTTGTTTTTATCACAATTAAAATATGCAAATATTATAAAAACCATAATAAATAGCCAAAAATTATAATAAACAAGTGGGAAATAAAATATTATTTAATGAGTAAATTATAAAAGGATTACAACATTTTTTAATGGCTAAAAGCACATAAGGCAACAAGAGAAACCCTAGATGTCAACTCTAATTAATGGTTGAAAAATTCATAAAAAATGATAATGATACTTTTCGAATATAATTCATGCAAATTCTAACCATAGGATCTAATATAAGTAATACTGAAAAATGTAGATTTTGTCGTAACCTAACCCTAGTTTACCCTAGAACACATTAAAAAAAATTAGTGTTTTATTTTTTTATATTTTAAGAGATTGACATAGTAGTGCATTAGTGCCTTTCTCAATCAAGGCATAATAAGACAAAAATCTATCGAAGAGGACCGGTAGAAGTGATTTAAGGAAAGGAGAGAAAGCTACAATAAGGTTTCTCAACTTCTCAAACCATAGCGACTTTCAATCAAATTGGAGATATATGGAAGGAGGCTTTGATTATATTCCTCAATATAGAAGTTGGAAGATAATATTGTTAAGGAGATGTTAGAGCCACAAAAGATTCAACACTCTCATGAAAATTTTATTGAAATCTTAATTCTACAATAAACACAAGATGGAAGAAGACACTCACACTAAATTTGCACAAAATCACCATAAAATCATGATTCATCATCCAAGAGAAAGATCCATCCACTCACAATTTTATCCCCAAGATAATTTTGATGCAGGAGCATTCAGCTCAACAATATCATTGTATTTTAGTAGACATAGAGGGTCTTGTATTTTAAGGAAGTTGGTCTCCTAAGTGTTGAATTAATGTAATTACTTAGGTTTTGAGTGATTTTAATGAAAATAGGAATTAATTAAGTACTGTGAAGCATATTGTAAATGTTCTCGAATGTAGGAGAACATGAGAGAATCGAGATAGTTGGGAGATTGAAAGATTTGAGAATTAATTGTAAATCTTAGATTAGGAGCTAGTTCATGATTTTGTGGATTAGAGAGGATCCTTAGAGATAAAGAAGAGATTTTAGATTTTTGTTGAGAAGTTTATTGATCTAAACCACAAATTGGTTGTAGAATCCTTTTGTATAAATGTAAGCCTAAAAGGCATAGTCACATGTTAGCTAGTTAGTCAAGTCAAGTTAGTAGTTAGAGGTTGTGAGTTAGAGGTTTGATTGTAAGCCTATGGGTAGATTGTGAAACAGAGGCCATTGATATAGGAAATCAGGCCTGAGAGAAGAAACTGTGTAAATACCTGTTTATTAATACAAACAACTCAATTATGAGTTTATGTGTGTGTATGGAGTAATTTAGTTATAATCTATGTGTGAACTAGAGTAAGTTCTATGTAACAAAAGTTGCATGTGCAGAATCAGAGGCGAAATATAGATAAGAGTAACAGAGAGGTGCTACGAATTTGTACACACCGACAGTACAGGAGGAAGCCTTTAATGTTACAGTGAAGGTGAAGGAAGCATAAAGGCGTGAGCAGAGTTAGGCTCAGGAGGAAGTTGTGATGCAGAACAGCTAAAGACCAGAACCCTTGAAGAAACCCGAAACCACAGGAACACTAAGAAATGACTTAACACGAAATAGGCAGAAAAGAATGAGAACCATCAGATCTTTTAGTTCGATGGATGTGAATGACAGAAGAAGAATGGCGGAGGAATAGACCGCAGGGATAGGAGTATACGGATGTTTTGATCATGGTTGGAGGCGCGCACTCAGTCACAACCGTCGATCTAAATTTCAAACACTTATGTCACAGTCAGCTACGGGGGTTGAGCTGTTTGGTAATATGTGTGCTAGTTGAAGGGCCGTAGACCATCGAATTGAGTGGTAAGATCAACGACGTAGAGTGAAGCGCCTTTGCAAAAAGGGGAAAGTCAACACGGGAAGTCAACGTGGGACCAGTTGTTGTTCAAATACCAATTGTTGTTAAGTTGTTGTTCAATTGTTGTTTAATTGTTGTTCAGTTGTTGTTCAATTGCTGTTCAATTTTTGTTTAATTGATATTCAATTTTTGTTCAATTGTTGTTCAATTATTGTTCAATTTTTGAGTGGACTCGAGAAGTTTATCGATGCAAGTTAAAGTTCTTTGAGTTTCAGAGGACGAGTGGAGATCACGCGACAACTGTTGATTTGATGGAATGAAATCGATGTTGGAGATTGAACCGATAAAAGTGGGCCTCGAAAAATGTGTCAAGGTTGTGGAAAAAGTGGAAAGGTAAGGTTAATGTGGTTTATGTCTATGTCTATTATATGAGGTTATTATAGAAATAAAGCGGATTAAGTGCAATTAACCATGGTATGATTAGTGTTGAGTAAATCTGAGACCAGAGTAAGAGGGTATGGTTAATATGCGCGGGTTTAAGAATTAACCAAAGTTTATTGTTGGGCCGTGAATACGACCACTTTTTAAGCACTTGTTTTATCCATTTTTACTCTTCTTTATCATGTCATTTATTATAATTTATTATATAAATCCATTTTATAATGATTTATGCTCTTATGGATGAATATTATTTATTCTCCTTTATTTCTAATAAATTGATGATTATGCTTGATTTTATTAATGATAGTTTTAATAAATTGGTTGTAACACTATTCACCATTTTTAGCCTCCAATACAATTTCCAGATTGAAGATCTGATCATTAAATATTCCAACTTAGAAATTTGCTGGAATAAGAAGTGATAGTTTTGCGGTTGAGATTATGGGCAAATGAAGAAGAATATAGAAAATCTGGAACATGGGTTTTGTCCAGAACAGACCAAACTAATTTTTGTAAAGAACGGTTTGCCCAAATTCGACTTGAATTGAGAGAAACACAAGGTTCTTTGAGCACGATTTTCTCAGATTTAATGTGTGGCAATTTTTCAAATCTCAGCTACAAAGCCAAATTCGCCTTGCTCTTGTTGAAAGATAGATGAAACTATATTTTCTTGTTGATCAATTGGTTAGAAACAATCCAATTTTGTAATAGAAATCATGTTGTAATTATCTCTGTTGTAACTTCTCTCTGATCTTTGTTTTCTATTTAAATGAAAACAGAGATCATAGATGAAGGAGGAGAATTGAGGATTCAGAATTGGAAATTTAAGAATGATGATGGGATAGGATAGAATAGGAGGAAAAGGAGATTGTTGCATGTTGTAATTCTCAAAGCTTCATATGTTGTAATGATTTCACAGTTTAATGATTAATATATGATTTGGGAGTTGCTGTTCATTCTTCTCGTCTGAAGTAGCCCAACAACATCCGCTAGCAGCTAAGGGCCCAACCTCTGGTGGATTACGCTGCTGGTGTATATTATATCTTTCAAATTTCCGTCGTGTGATGGTTTGATTTAATTCCTATTTCTTTGAATCGTATTGCCTTACAGTTTCATGTTTTTGCAGCGAGCTGTTATAATATTTTATGAAATTGTTTTATTGAACAAGTTGAGTTTGAATCGCGTGGCTGTTCTTTTCCATCATAACAGAGATTATTATCCTTCTCAACGTATATTGTTATGATGTTCATTTCAAATATAAAGCTTCGTTATTCTATTTCAATTATGGTTTCATTCCATTTGCTGTTATGTTTGATTGATATTCATTACAGATTGTTGTTCAATAGGATTGGTTATTCGATTCCTTTAATTACAGTTTGCTATCCATTTACTTTGCCATTCATTTCTGTTGGTTAATTGCAAGAGTTTGCTTTTAAAGAGTTTTCCTAGTTTACTTTCAATAACAACTTTATTTCAATTTCTATTTCCTTTTAATTGCTTTAAAGCAGGGCTGTCAACTATAGAGAACATTGGTTACTGCTTCCTCGTTCTCAGATTGATTGTGTTGTTCTAGTTTGATTTCAATTGTATCAATCTCTAGAGGAATGAGTTATTGCTACTGTATTCTTGATTGATGTTTGCTGAGTGAATAGTTGGATTTCAAAGCATTTGAGTTTATGTTGTTGTAGCTAGATTTCTTTTCAAGCATCCATTTACTTTTAAGCACTATACTGCAAAGCATTACTCTTGAGTAAATAGCCGCCTCAGACTGAGTACACTTTTGAAATAAAAATTCGTCCTTGGGTTGAAAATTAATGTGAAGGTAATTAGGAGTTAAAAAGACAGCTTTTTATTGCTCAACATTTTGGCGCCGTTGCTCGAGAGAGTGTAGCCATTTCTAAGGAGTAGTGTGCATCTGATGAGTGCATGCTAGGAGAGAATTGGGTATTAAAAATGGAAGGTAAGAACCTACGTACGGAGCATGTAGAACCCCTACTCCCCCACCCGCTTTCCAGCAAAATTGTTAAAATTTTTTCTTCAAGTAGAAATAAATGTTTGAATTTTTGTGTGAATGACTAGGGAAAAAATAGAAATTTTGAAAAATGAATCACATGATTTCATTCAAGTGGTGATGTAAGCACCACCCATTTCACTAACTAATTGATAGGAACATTTGAAGAAGGAGCTTCGAAGAAACATATGAAGAACATCTTATATTATGGTAAGAAATTTCTCACATTTCTACTTTTGAATTTCCTGCTCAACTAATTCCACACCCTCACCACAATAACCAGTTCAACATGCTTACAATGTTGAACTGCAAAATTTACCCACCCTTCCCACCCATTCTATCTCACATGAGCCATTAGAAAAAATTTACAATGAGATTCACAATGTTTCAAATTCAATTTTTTTCAAGGGAAGATGGCTTCTCATACCCTAATTTTTATTAACTTGTATTTTTCAAATTTGGGTATGTACATACTAGAGGCCTTATTTCTAAAATGGTTCAACTGGAAATACTCTTATACATAAACATACGCGATTCTCAAAGAAGAGAAGTATAGTGGAGAAAATAAAATAAATAAAGAAATAAAACAAACACATTTTTTTTTGTAAAATTAGTTTTTTTTTTTGTTGCAACACGCTATCGAAATCAACATCGGTGATAAATGTTTCAATTCATTTGTGTATGTATATGATTTATAATAGAAATAATAGTTCTACAAACACTCATTTTCATTTTTATCACCAATTTGAAAAAAATGCTTGAATATCATTTTTTTGGCTCACGGGCTTGATGTAATTTTTGGAAAAACAGTCGGGACAATCATGTTTTGAGGGACAAAAATGGAATATTTTTAAAACATTTTTCTACCCTAATTATCCCTTGATGTCTACTTTCCAACCCAATTTTAATCACTCAATTTGGATTTGAAACGAAAAAGTTAGAAACAAAACATTGACAGGGTGTCTAGTGGGAAGCTGAGGAATAGAGGTGGGACAGTCAGTTTTTGGAGGCCTAAATGCCTGAATTTTTAAAACCTGTTTCTATAGTATATTCCCCTATGAATATAGTTTACAAGGAAATTGGAATCACTCATTTTTTATATCGTATGGGGAAGTTATGAACAAAATACTGACTGTCTATCGTAAATCAACACCCTTAAAACTCTGTTTTTCTGGCTGTTCCTTACAGTATTTGACCTATCAATTCTTCTTGTCTTCAAAACCTGTTTCTATTGGAGATAAATAAGTGAATTTGATTTCATTTCCAATTTGAATCATTCAAATCCGACATCAAACGAAGAATCTATGCTTAAGACATTCGCTGTTGTTCTAAGTGGGGTAATAAAAAATGACTCTGTTATGCAGGTTGTTCTAATTAAAATTGACATATCATATCATTGAATTTTTAAAACCTTTTTCTATTGGAGATACACCTTTGAATTAGCTCTCATCTGGCTTTGGAATCACTCAATTTGGACAAAAAACAAAGTTTTGATTAAAACACTGCAAGTTAGCATGATTGGCCACTGCTCTCCCGCAAATGACAAATAAATTTTACTTTGTTATTTTCTCCGTGGATTTGTTCTACAGAGTAACTACTTGTTAGTTTTTTGCATAATTATTGGATTAGGGGAGCCCACACACCTCTCTTTCTCCATGATTTAATGTTTTATTGCAGATAGATACTCGTTTTTTATAGGTCCTAGAAGAAAAAGAAGGTCAATTTATGGACAAGTGATTATTGAAAGAAATTTTAATGAAACAAAGGAATTTCATCCAACTCATTACCCTACGGATTCATAATAGAAGAAATGAAGAATTGATTTCCATTTGAAGATTCATATCATGTCTTTGCTGCCAAAACATTTTTCGAAGAGATCATTTTTTTTGACATAACATCATAGGTGTTGTAACTTAATTTATTTATTTACATACTGTTTTTAAATAAAATGTTGTTTCTTTTCTGATCTCTCTTATATTTTGTGTTTCAGGTGTTGCTTCATTCAAACTATAACCCATCTTCAGCATCAATACAATGAATAACTAATTCATTCTTTGCGTGCTTGCATTTTATGCTTGTGCATTTTGCTGTTCCTTTTCTGAAAGGACAACATTTGTGTGCACTTTTGTTGTTTTTGTTGTTCCTTTTCCAAAGGGACAACATTTTCGTTTTGCTGTTCCTTTTTCAAAAGAATAGCACCTTTTGTCTCAGTTGTTCCTTTTCCACGGTTCATTTTTTTGTTCGTTTCCCAGGGTTCATTTTGTTGTTCCTTTCACGGTTCATTTTGTTGTTCTTTTTTCACGTTTTGTTGTTCCTTTTCGAATGGAACAACACTTTTGCACTTTCACGTTTTGCCGTTCCTTTTCGAATGGAACATCACTTCTGCACTTTCACTTTTTGCTGTTCCTTTTCGAATGGAACAACACTTCTGCACTTTCACGTTTTGCTGTTCATTTTCGAATGGAGCATCACTTCTGCACTTTCACATTTTGTTGTTCCTTTTTGAATGGAACAACACTTCTGCACTTTCACGTTTTGCTGTTCCTTTTCGAATGGAACAACACTTCTGCACTTTCATGTTTTTGTTGTTCCTTTTTAAAAGGAACAACACTTCTGCACTTTGCTATTCCTTTTCAAAAAAGGAACAACACTTTCACATTTTTGATGTTCCTTTTCAAAGGAACATCATTTTCGCATTTTTTGTTGTGTTTCTTAGGGAACAACACTTTTTCACATGCATTTTTTCGCTGTTCCCTACACGGAACAACACTTTTTCATGTGTATTTTTACTTTTTGGTGTGCATTTCCTTCATTGTTCCTTACAAGGAACAACACTTTTTGAGTTTTTTTGCTGTTTCTTCAAAGGAGCAACACTTTGGGAGTATTTTCGAGAACAACCCTTCTTTCCTCTTGTGAGATTATTCCTAATTCGTCTCAACCTTATTTTACTAATTCCCTTTCATGGCATGAAATACACTACTTTTATGAGGACAAGAATTATGGATTCTTTTGAAGCAAGTTAATATCATTCACGTTATGATCTTTAACATGACAACTCCTTGATGATAGTTTGTTTTGAAAAGGGACACAATTCTTTATATACTACTTTACTGCATTATTTCTACTGTACATGATACTGATTGATTATCGTAATACCATGCTGGTTCCACCCTTCCTGGTTATAATCTTCTCTGTCTGTAATACATGAGATTATGGGTATATTTTTTTCTATTGACATATTCAACTTCTTCTACCATCCTTGCTCTTAAGGAGTACTGAGCCTCCCTCTTTTTATCATAAAAATGTGTAATAACAACAAAATTTTCTTCGTAGATGAAGGATAGGGGGTCTCATTACGAGCCAACCTACCATATTCATAAGGCTATAACAAAGTGACGTTCCCATTATGGCCACCACACAAAGGTTATGATCCATTGGATAGCCAAATTATCCTTGGAACATGAGGTCTCATCACGAGCCGACCTGATCACTTTTGCTACATCCCAGTGAATGGCAGTGTGGTTATCTGGTTACCACGCTAGCACACTGATCTCTTCTGTAGAACAACACTGGAACTCTCCATTTCTAAATTGAGGATCCTGGTTCATATGGGTTAAAAAGCAACCCTGCCGAGGCTATGGACGCCTGCTGGCAGTAGAGGCTCTGCTTATGGTATTGAAGTTATATCTTATCATCAATTGTTACTATAATACCTTTTTCTTATTTTTTCTTTTTATCAGAGAAGTTATTTCCTTAATTTTTTCCCCATTTTGAACCTTTACGGATGAGAAATTTTTTTTATGATCAATCGCATCATTGTCAACTAGAATACTGTCAGCAAAGCATCTTTTTGGCATATTGTTGTCCTTTCTTTTTTTCATAACTTATCATCAATCCAAAGAGTCCTCTCTTATTCATAACTATCTTTACACACTCTGCTCTCATTATAACCATAACTCTCATCGTCCTATCATTGATATGTGTACTCTGCTTCATTTACTGTTGTATTGTTCATTCCCTTGCCTTTTCGTCAGCGCAACACCTTTCATATGCTTTATGGTCATGGAATCCCTTTTCCAATTGGAGGGGGGAATGTATGCATTATGGGATAACATGCGATATGATTACTTGCACTCTGCCATAACTTGTTGATTTGAGAAAATATTAATATTGTATGTATACAAAAGTTTTTCTGATTGAAATTTTTGCATGCATCTTAATCTGTTGCTATTCAAAACTAACACTATGGATTCAAGACCATTGTATGAAAACTAATGCTTTGTTTACAGGAGAACAACAAGTATGGGGGAGAAACTCTATTCGCAGCATAACCAGACTATTGCAATTGACAGAAGAGGCTCGAGCAACTCGCAATGTGAACAATTCTTCAGACATGATGTGCTTACCTGGACTCCACCTTTTGCATCACTTTCAGCACCAACTCTGCCTACATCAGCTTCAACAAATGCCAGTCCATACATGTCATTCTGGAGGTAAAACTTGAGGTAAAATAGTATAATTTTATGATTTATTACAAATTTAGGAGAATTTAATGAAAATCCATTTTGAGCATTATTTATCATCCTTCATTCCACATCTTTACCACTTACCTTTTTTTCAACGGCATATTATCTTTCGGTTTGGGGGAGTTTCGCTTTCATTCATTTCTTTCTTATGACCATGTCATTCATATTCTTTATCATCCATTGCTATTCTTATTCATTCTCAATACCTCCCTTATTCCATATTGTTTTACACCAAGCATAGAATTAAACAGAGGGTAGCGACCACCTCAATTTGTTTTCTAGCATCGCATGAGGGCATGCTAATTCTTCAGAGAGGGGGAGGAAATGTTATGCATGATGAATGTTTTCTATTTTCTTTCTCATTTAAGGCATACAATTTCAGTGTAGAAATTGATTTCCATAATATTTTTAAAACTATGAACTCAATTCTTGTGATCTCTGGAAAACACAAACATATTATTAAAATACACATACCCAGATAATTTCAAGTTAAATTGGTTCATAAAATTTCGGAAATCATGCACTCTCACCTACAACCATTTTGTTTATATCTCATGATCAGTGCATCAAAATGATCTGATTTTTGGATCATAGAGGCATTCATATATTACAAATTTACTTGCAACATTTCAACAAAAGCTGGTTTGTAGTTTTTGGGAAAATGGTTAATGAAGGTTGCTGTCACTTATATCATATTTTGCTGCAACTTCATTGTTATGCCTTCATCAAGATTGCTAAAATTGAATATTCATTAATTGAGGAAGAATTAATTTGTTCTATCCATTTCATGAGCTGGGATGAACAAATTTTTATTGCTTGGTTAACACATGGGTTTTATCTTTGGCTTGCATGAGGACATGCAATATACTCAATTTTTTGTTGCATGAGGACATGCAATATATTCAGTGTGGGGGTATGTTGGGCCGTGAATACGACCATTTTTTAAACACTTGTTTTATCCATTTTTACTCTTTTTTATCATGTCATTTATTATAATTTATTATATAAATCCATTTTATAATGATTTATGCTCTTATGGATGAATATTATTTATTCTCCTTTATTTTTAATAAATTGATGATTATGCATGATTTTATTAATGATAGTTTTAATAAACTGGTTGTAACACTATTCACCATTTTTAGCCTCCAATACAATTTCCAGATTGAAGATTTGATCATTAAATATTCCAACTTAGAAATTCGCTGGAATAAGAAGTCACTGTTTTGCGGTTGAGATTATGGGCAAATGAAGAAGAATCTAGAAATTCTGGAACATGGGTTTTCTCCCGAACGGACCAAATTAACTTTAGGAAAGAACATTTTTCCCAAATTCAACTTGTATTGACAGAAACACAGGGTTCTTTGAGCATGATTTTCTCAGATTTATTGTGTAGCCGTTTTCCAAATCTCAGCTGCAAAGCCAAATTCACCTTGCTCTTGTTGAAAGATAGATGGAACTATATTTTCTTGTTGATGAATTGGTTAGAAACAATCCAATTTTGTAATAGAAATCATGTTGTAATTATCTCTGTTGTAACTTCTCTCTGATCTCTCTCTATTTAAATGAAAACAGAGATCATAGATGAAGGAGGAGAATTGAGGATTCAAAATTGGAAATTCAAGAATGATGATGGGATAGGATAGAATAGGAGGAAAAGGAGATTGTTGCATGTTGTAATTCTCAAAGATTTAGCTGTTGTAATGATTTCACAGTTTAATGATTAATATATGATTTGGGAGTTGCTGTTCATTCTTCTCGTCTGAAGTAGCCCAGCAGCATCCGCTGGCGGCTAAGGGCCCAACCTCTGGTGGATTACACTGCTGCTGTATATTATATCTTTCCAATTTCCACCGTGTGATGGTTTGATTTAATTCCTATTTCTTTGAATCGTATTGCCTTACAATTTCATGTTTTTGCAGCGAGCTGTTATAATATTTTATGAAATTGTTTTATTGCACAAGTTGAGATTGAATCGCGTGGCTGTTCTTTTCCACCATAACAGAGATTAGTATCCTTCTCAATGTATATTGTTATGATGTTCGTTTCAAATATAAAGCTTCGCTATTCTATTTTAATTATGGTTTCATTCCATTTGTTGTTCTGTTTGATTGATATTCATTACAGATTGTTGTTCAATAGGATTGGTTATTCGATTCCTTTAATTACAGTTTGCTGTCCATTTACTTTTCCGTTCATTTATGTTGGTTAATTGCAAGAGTTTGATTTTAAAGAGTTTTCCTAGTTTACTTTCAATAGGAGCTTTATTTCAATTTCTATTTCCTTTTAATTGCTTTAAAGCAGGGTTGTCAACTATAAAGAACATTGGTTACTGCTTCCTCGTTCTTAGATTGGTTGTCTTGTTCTAGTTTGATTTCAACTGTATCAATCTCTAGAGGAATGAGTTATTGCTACTATATTTTCGATTGATGTTTGCTGAGTGAATAGTTGGATTTCAGAGCATTTGAGTTTATGTTGTTGTAGTTATATTTCTTTTCAAGCATCCATTTACTTTTAAGCATTATACTACAAAACATTACTCTTGAGTAAATAGCCGCCTCAGACTGAATACACTTTTGAAATAAAAAGTTGTCCCTGGGTTGACAATTAATGTGAAGGTAATTAGGAGTTAAAAAGATACCTTTTTATCGCTCGACATTTATGAGGGTTAAATAAGATTCCGTTGGAGAGGTTAATTAAGGTTTAGACTATTGAATAGTCTTCCACATGAGATTTTATTAAGGGGCCTTAAATCGTAATTTATGAAGGGTTGACTAGGCAGGGAGATTGATATTCCTGGGATGAATGAGATTATGCATTTTTATGCATATTGTGGGTATTGTTGGCTTGGCCTTGCATCATTTTGGTATTAGAGCAGAATTTTGGTTGAGACATTTGGTAAAGCAACACAAAGAAATTCCGTGTGAAAGGTTCTTTGAAAAGAATTTAGAACAGAGTTATGTTTTAAGATGTGTATGCAGGCAAGAAGTGATCAGATTTTAATTTGACAAATAGTAGGCACACAGAGATAAAGTATAGCAGAATATTTGGAGAATTTGTAGATGCAAAGAAACATAGAACAATCCATTCAAAGTGCAGGTGAATGGTAGAACAAGATCATGTAGAAGTATTGTTGCAGCTCACAAAGGCAATTCCATAAAGGATGTGGGTAGAATTGCTAAGGGATAAAAGGAGCGGGTAAAATTTTCTGAATGAAAAAAGAATGTGGTAGAACCTTGAGGAATTTCAATAGAGGTTGGATAAAGAGGACAGTTGTGTTCTTAGAATATGCAGATGAGTTGAAGCCTATAAGGAGTAGAGAGAAGTGCTCAAAGGAGGTTCCAGAGATAGTGAACCAAGAGCTTGCCAAAAGACCACGTACAGAGGAAAGCTTGGTGAGGTAAGTGGCAGTAGGGAGGGCTTGCTGTTGCAGAGGCTTTAATGCAGCTCATAATGAATGAGTGAGGAACTCATAGTGAATGAGTGAGGAAGATGACTACTGATAGTCATAGTGAAGATTCTGAAGGAAACCACAACATAAGAAAAGTGAAGAAGGAGAATGCCAAGGCAAATGGCAAGAGGATGAGTCAAGAGGAAATTGAAAAAGAGATTGTTGAGATGAAAGAAAAACTCAACGTATCAATGATGATACTTGAGGAAAGCAAAAGACTAGGTTGGGTCTTGAAGAAAAATCCAGTGAAGTGGCATAAGTTATAGAGAAGGCTACGACAGAAGTAAGTAAAGTGGCTGATGGAAAAAATCAGAGAAGCTGAGTTGGAAATGGAAATGTCCATTTGTGAATCAGAGCAGGGTGAAGTTCTGGGTGAAGATGAAGACTTGAAGACTGAAACTTCAAGTGAGACCAAAGGGTCACATGATTTTAAATCTGATAATTTGTGTATGTTTGCAGGTGAAACATGTGAAGAAGGACAATTTGCTGATATTGACATAAAGGAGGAAGAAGACAAGCATAATCTAAATTTTGTTCTGAAAGAAGAAGTAGAGAAGGATATCAAGAAATCAAGTGAAGGACTTGATGAGATTGAAGAGAAGACCATTGAAATGTTTCTGTGTCATGTAAAGGACTTGGAACACCAGGAGGACTTGGTGATTGAATCACCAAATGAGATCATGAGGTCTTGTGGTTTTACAACTGACAAGTTGTGTGTGAATGTAGGTATTGCAGAAGACAAACCATCTTATGGAACTGTCTTGAATGAAGCTAAAATTTGCCAAGCAAAGTATGATGATGACTGTCTTCCAAATGAAGATCAAGTTCAGTTATTATAGCAGAAGGAGTTCATAAATTCATTTCTTAGTGGAAGAAATATCTTCACTAGATATGAAACAGTTACGTCTTATGATAAGGAATTTGCTATTGATCAGGACAAAGAGGAATTGATTTTCTTAAATGGCCAAAGGGAGAGTGATGGACAAACATCTAAAACTATCATAGAGATGGAGGATCAGAATTTTATTCTAATCAAGAATAAAGAAGTAGTGTCAACAAGAAGTTATACTTGTGACAAAGAAGAAGATAGTGAGGATTGTATAGAGCTTTTAGGAGAAATTCCAAGTGAGATGGAAAATTTATGGCATGAGTTAAGTCTTTTGGAGAAAAGGCTAGAAAACCAAAAAGTAAGTGTTCAGGTTATAAAATCAGAACTGAATGAGAATGAAGAAGTTCACTACAGTCAACAAGGACAGGAATACATTATTAAAACAGATGATGTGGAGGAGAGACTAACTGATAGTGTTGAGAGCACTTTAGAGAATTCTTTAGAGAAGTTGAGTCAGCATACTGATGTGATGATAGAGGAGGATAAATTAGAGTAGCATACTGATGTGTTGCCAAAGGAAGAAAAGGCACAAAAGCCTTATGATTTTTATTTTAAAAATTGTTTGGTGAGTGCGGGTTTAGTTGCAGATGCTAGACAAAATTTGGCACAGATGAGCAACCAAATAAAAATGAAAGAGGAAGATTTTGTGGAAATATTTAATCCATGGAATAAAGATGTTCAATCGCTGGAAAGAATGTTGGACAATTAGGATTCAATACAGAAAGAGATAATCATGAAAGAAGGCAAGGATGAAAGGGAGGAAGTAAAAATAAGCGAAGAAAAAGTAAGCCTAGGAAAAAGAGTAAGTGATAGAATTCGAAAACTTCAAAGAGAAGAATAGCAGTTTGAAGAGTTAGTAGACAAGAGCAACAACCTGAAACAAAGAGAAAGACGTAATAATAAGTGGCAAAGTATGGACCAGGCCAAGGATGTGATGGAAATGGAAATTGAAAAACTATGGTAGTTGATGATGAAACAGTCCATATGGAGAAGATTGATAGTAGCAAGAAGGATGATCAATCAGAACTTGAACCTGATTGACAAGGAGAGGAAAATAAAATAGAAGACAATAGACATATAGCAGCAGCAAAGGCGCAGAGCATTCAAACAACTACAAATTAAAGTTTGGGACCCTGGACATTTTCTATCAACATATGAAGACACATGATCAAGAGATCATGAACATTTTCTACTTTGGGAGTCTGATGCAGGAGCATTCAACTCAACAATATCAGGATAGTTGAGAGACTGAGAGATTTGAGAATTAATTGTAAATCATAGATTAGGAGCTAGTTGATGATTTTATGGATTAGAGAGGATCCTTAGAGATAAGGAAAATATTTTAGGGTTTTGTTGAGAAGTTTATGGATCTAAACCAGGAATTGGTTGTAGAATCCTTTTGTGTAAATGTAAGCCTAAAAGGCATAGTTACTGTCAGGCCAGGAGTAACTCCAGAAAAACTGATTCATTTATTCCATTAGGTAGCTATCTATTATATACATGAATGTGATCATTCAGTTCATCTTCTTGATGACTTTTCACATTCAAATTCTCCCAATCGCTGAGGATTAGGTGTCAACATTCCCCCCCTTAATCTGAAGGGATGTTGGTGAGTCCAAGCATTGTTCTGAATCTTTCAAGCTTTTCTCGTCCAAGCGCTTTGGTGAAGATGTCTGCGATTTGCTCATTTGTCGAACAATGACGGAGATGGATTGTTTTGGCCTCAACATGATGTTGGATCAGATGATATTTAGTATGTGCTTTGTACGATCATGGAACTTGGGGTTCTTGGCCAACTTTATTGCAGAGGTGTTGTCAATCATGAGTGGAGTTGATTGTACTTGTTTTACCTGCAAATCTTCAAGAATTTTTCTGAGCCACACAATTTCTTTCGTTGCTTCAGCTACTGCCACGTATTCTGCTTCTGTTGTGGAATCTGCTGGAACTGATTGTTTGCGTGATCTCCAAGAGACAACTCCTGATCCTAGACTCATAGCATATCCTGAAATAGATACTCCAGTTTCTTTGTCTCCATCGAAGTCTGAATCAGAGTATCCAATCAAGCTGAAGTCGTCCACCTGTGTATACTTGATTCCAAGGTCTTGAGTTCCCTTCAAGTACCTTAGAACTCTTTTTGCAGCAGACCGATGTCCCTCACAAGGCTTTTGCATAAACCTGGAGAGGATTCCAACATCAAATGAAATGTCTGGTCTGGTAGTAGTGAGGTAGATGAGACTTCCTACAAGTTGTCTATACTTTGTTGCATTCTAAAATTCCTTTCCTTCAATAGATGTGAGCTTTAAGTTTTGTTCCATTGGAGTAGAAAGAGGATTGCACTCTGTCATGCCAAATCTGTTTAACAAATCGCCAATGTATTTCTTTTGAGAAATAAATATGGATTTTGGATGTTGGGTTACTTCAAAGCCAAGATAGTAATGAACATAGCCCAAATCAGTCATTTCAAAAATTTTTCCTAATTCTTTCTTTATGGATGCAATATAACTTTTATTGTTCCCTATCATTAAAAGATCATCTACATATACCACAAGATATACAACTGTTTTGCCAACTTTCTTGACAAATAAAGTTGCATCATCAGGATCAAAATGATTGAAGTTGAGTTTCAGAAGATGCTCAGTTAGCTTTTCATACCAGGCTCGTGGTGCTTGTTTGAGGCCATACAAGGACTTCACAAGTTTGCATACTTTATGTTCATGTCCTTCCACAGCAAATCCTTCAGGCTGGGACATAAAAACATTTTCTTTTAGATCTCCATTCAAGAAGGCAGTTTTTACATCCATTTGATGGACTTTCCAACCGTTTTGAGCTGCTAGTGCAAAGAGTGTCTGGATGGTGGCCCATTTTGCCGTGGGGGAAAAAGTTTCCTCATAATCGACCCCTTCCTTCTATGCAAAACCTTTTGCGATAAGCCTAGCTTTGTGCTTGTCAAGTGAGCCATCAGCTTTGTGCTTGTTCTTGTAAACCCACTTGCAGTGAATTGGTTTGGTTCCAAATGGAGGATCAACCAGCTTCTAAGTGTCGTTCTTTATGAGGGCATCATACTCCTTTTGCATTTCTTCTTTCCATTCATCATGAGAAGCAACTTCTTTAAAGGAATTTGGTTCAAAATCTGTAGACAAGTTCAATTCAC
>APFE031414426.1:0-17712 GCA_000404065.3 Pinus taeda | reverse complement strand
GCTCTGTTGATTGAGTTGGGACTGAATCAAGATTGAGTCTCCCAATTCTATCAATTACATCACTTAAAGCATCATCCGTTGTTGGAGTTTCAGTCGGGGGAGAGTGCTCTTCAGAATAAGATTCCACATGTTGATCTAGAATGGGAATCCCCCCTTCAAGATGTGGAATCTGATTATCAAATTCTTGAAATGATTTTGTTTTTGCGAATCTATCCAAGCGATCAAGTTACCGCTCAACAACATTGTAAGATTTGGATGATTCAAGAAAAATTACATCTCTGGATACAACAAACTTTTTATTTACTTCATCATAGAGGCGGTATGCTTTGGAGGTGTTTGAATACCCCGGAAAGATACACTTACGACTTCTAGCACCAAGTTTGTTTCTATGTACCTTTGGTATCAAAGCATAACAGGTGGAACCAAGATCCTGAGATGTTTTACTGAAGGAACATGTCCATACCACAATTCATAAGGAGTCTTGTTTCTTATAGCATTAGATGGACATCTATTCTTTATATATGCAGCACATAGAACAACACCAGCCCAAAACATTATCTTTACATTTTTGAGGAAGAGCATGGATCGTACCATATTCAAGATTTTTCTATTCATTCTTTCAGCTACACCATTTTGTTGGGGATTATAAGGCACAGTTGTTTGATGTTTGATCCCATGTTGTCAAAGATATTTTTCAAATTCATTTGACGTATATTCTTTTCCATTATCAGTGCGAATAGACCCAATATGAGATTGTGCATCATTTTCAATCCATTTATGAAAATTCTTGAATGTTTGAAAAGCATCAGATTTGTTCTTCAATAAATAAAACCAACACATTCTGGTGTAGTCATCAATAAATGTCATGATATATTTATTTCCATTTGCAGAAGGAACAGGCATTGGACCACATAAATCTGAATGAATAAGTTCAAGCTTCCTATGTGCTCTTGAATGTGAATCATGAAAAAACTGTTTGCTATGCTTTCCTAGAATGCAAGCATCACATTGCTTAAGTTTTCTAGGAATTGTAGGCAAACCAGCAACACCATTTTTCTTCAATAAGCGGAGACTGTCATAGTTTTGTCCAAATCTAGCATGCCATAATAAACTTGATGGAAGTGTACCTTCTTCATGATGAGAAATATATGAGAAATGTTGTCCATGAGCAGATGTTCCTTGCAGTTTGAGAAGTCTTTCTTCTTCTATTCCCCTCATGACAAGTGAGTGATCAGATGATTTTCTCACCTCAAGCTTGCCATCAAACATATGAATGGAGTGACCTTGCTGGCGGATGTGGACAAAGGACAGCAAGTTTCTCTTTAGCTGTGGGAGATATAAAACATGCAGAAGAAAGTCTGAGAGACCAGGCAGTTTAAGCCTGATTGTGCCAAGCCCTGATGGCTTGATTTTTGACTGATCTGCAAAATATACTACTCCATCAACATTGTCAGTGAAATCTTCAAAAAAATCTTTTCTATGAGTCATGTGACAGGTTGCTCCTGAATCAAGCAGCCAATCATTTTTCCAGGAAGCAAGTGAAGCATTAAACAAATATTCATTTACTCCAATGTTACATTGTGCCTCAACATAGTGAGCAGATTCAGGTGCTTTACCTTTGTCTGTATCATCAGGTTTACCTTTCTGTTGGTTTCTTTTCTGCTCAATTTTGTCCCATGGTAGCTTGCATGTAGATGCATCATTTGATCCATTTATTTTGCAGCGAATACAGTGGAAATCTGTCTTTTCTCCTTGAGAATGTCAGCCCCCCTGCCTCTGAAATATCTTCCTCCTCTTCGTCCACCTCTTCCTCTTGTAGAATCTTGAGCAGAATGTTTTTCTTTATGAGCAAGGCACACAGTCTCTTCAGAAGACTCAGGGGTTGTCTTCTTTCCAAAAGCTTTTTCTCTTTTAGCAAACTTTTTCACAAGATAGTCAAAGGTCATATCTTTGAGATCTCCATTTTCTTGCAAAGACTCAAGATAATTGGAGTAAGTAGGATAAAGTGCCTTGAGAAAAGCAATAAGAGGGATATCCAGCTCAACCTTAGCGTATTTGATATCATGCATTATAGACTTTATTTCAGATGCAAGAACAAGAGGATCATTATTTTGCAGTTCAAGAGTGAAGAGTTTAATCATGAGTTGGACGACTTCAAGTGCAGAATGTGAGTCATATAGTTCTTTCAGCTTTTGTAAGGCTTCAAAGGCAGTTGAATATGATGAAATGTGGCGACTCACCTCCTTATTTATAGATGATGCGATTAATGCATACACTTTGTTGTTCTTGTTTTCCCAAATGGCGAGCTCTTTGTCTGAGGTAGGCTTTTCTAGGTCACTGTCTCCTTCTTTGACACACACTCCTTTCCACAACTCATTGAAGATGAGGGTGTGTTGTATCATCCGGGACCAATCAGGATAGTTCTCCTTTCCTGTGAGAACTATTCCCACCATATAGATGATTGAATGCATTCTGTAAAAAATTACTTCTGATGATATAAAAAACTTTTGTTGATAGACTAATACTTTTGATGGCAAAAAAAAATTGCTCTTATGAAAAAAAAACTTCTGCTGCTCTACAGTCAAATTTTTCTCAAAGGGGTAAAAAGATTTCAAAGTCTTTGTGCACTATATTTTCTCCCAATGTCTCTGTAAAATATCCTTCATAACACCTCCCCCTTTTCTTCTTTAAACAAGAACAATTTAATGTATATATATTATATATAAATATATATAATATATATATATATTATTCAATGTATATACCATGGTCGTATAATATAAACATGAATGATATATGTCAATATATATTATATGAGATGCTTCGTATAATATGATCCTGCAGATGATAGTATCAACGTTGTGGCAATTATTCAATACTCATGGTATCGGTATTCATTGAATAATGTTGCCAATAAATCCACGATATGATATATAACGTTGTCAAATAACTATTGCAAAGACATCACAATAATGCATGCTGTAAATAATAATACAACACTGCCAATATATTTGTTGTGAATATGTTCAGGCTGCTAACATAATATAATGGTCCAATATCAGGCAACGTTTCAAATATGTCACTGTTCAAACAACGTTAAATATACCATATATCAAACAACGTTCCATACCACGACTCTCAACGAATGCAGCTTCAAAACGTATCAGGCAGCGTCTATATCATTACCATATCAGCGTGAAATTGAGCTCGTATCAGTGGAGTGATGATTTCATATAGTCTCTGGACTCGTATCAGTGGAGCACCTGCATATCGTGAGCGCGCTGAAAGGCTTATCAAAGAGCTCAAACATTTACCTTCTGATTAATTGGATGACGACTTTACCACGACGCTCATAATTCTGCTAACGGTCCTTCCTCAAACACACAATTCTGGTAACGGTGGACAGAGCAGGAGTGCTATTGTATGCGACAATTCCAAAAACGCACAATTCAACTGTCAGGCGTTAAAAGCAAGGAATGCCATGCGTTAAACAGTACATACCAACGTTCAGGAAGAGACAACAAATTATGGGACAGAGAGCAGAAGGAAGTGGACAGAGGACAGAGGAGTTACAAGGCACACTAAAAAAGGAACCTGGGACCTGTGCTCTGATACCATGTCAGGCCAGGAGTAACTCCAGAAAAACTGATTCATTTATTCCATTAGGTAGCTATCTATTATATACATGAATGTGATCGTTCAGTTCATCTTCTTGATGACTATTCACATTTAAATTCTCCCAATCGCTGAGGATTAGGTGTCAATAGTCATAGGTCAGCTAGTTAGTCAGGTCAAGTTAGTAGTTAGAGGTTTGATTGTAAGCCTACGTGCAAATTGTGAAACAGAGGCCACTGATATGGGAAATTAGGCCTGAGAGAAGAAACTGTGTAAATACCTGTTTATTAATACAAACAACTCGATTCTGGGTTTATGTGTGTGTATGGAGTAATTTAATTATAATATGTGTGTGAACTAGAGTAAGTTCTATGTAATAGAAGTTGCATGTGTAGAATCAGAGGTGAAATACAGAGAAGAGTAACAGAGAGGTGTTATGGCTTTGTACACATTGACAGTACAGGAGGAAGCCTTTAATGTTATAGTGAAGGTGAAGGAAGCATAAAGGCGCGAGCAGAGTTAAGCTCAGGAGGAATTTGTGATGCAGAACAGCTAAAGACCAGAACCCTTGAAGAAACCTGAAACCACAGGAACACTAAGAAATGGACTAAACACGAAGTAGGAAGAAAAGAACGAGAGCCGTCAAATCCTTTAGATCGATGGATATGAATGATAGAAGAAGAATGGTGGAGGAATATACCGCAGGGGGTGGGAGTGTACGGATGTTTTGATTGTGGCTAGAGGCCCGCACTAAGTCACAACCATTGATCTAAATTTCAAACGCTTATGTCACAGTCAACCATAGGGGTTGAGCTATTTGGTAATCCGCATGCTAGTTGAAGGGTTGTATATTGTGAGATCGAGTGGTAAGATCAACGACGTAGAGTGAAGCACCTGTGAAAAAAGGGGAAAGTCAATGTGGGAAGCCAACGTGGGACCAGTTGCTGTTCAAATACCAATTGTTGTTCAGTTTCTGTCTAATTGTTGTTCATTTGATGTTCAATTGCTGTTCAATTGCTGAGTGGACCCGAGAAGTTTATCGACGCAAGTTAAAGTTCTTTGAGTTCCAGAGGACGAGTGGAGATCACGTAACAACCATTGATCTGATGGAATGAAATTGATGGTGGAGATTGAACCGATAAAGGTGGGCCTCGAAAAATGTGTCAAGGCCGTGAAAAAAGTGGAAAGGTAAGGTTAATGTAGTTTATGTATATTTCTATTATATGAGGTTATTATAGAAATAAAGCGGATTAAGGGCAATTAACCATGGTATGATTAGTGTTGAGTAAATCGGAGGCCAGAGTAAGAGGGTATGGTTAATATGTGCGAGTTTAAGAATTAACCAAAGTTTATGAGGGTTGAATAAGATTCCGCTCGAGAGGTTAATTAAGGTTTAGACTATTGAATAATCTTTGAAACATTTCTGCGTGAGATTTTATTAAGGGGCCTTAAACCATAATTTACGAAGGGTTGACTAGGTAGGGAGATTGAAATTCTTGGGATGAATGAGATTATGCATTTTATATGCATACTGTGGGTATTGTCAGCTTGGCCTAACATCAAATTTGCTCATTTAATGCTCCATAATGACTAAAAGAAAAGAGAAACGCTAGCGTGGACTCTCTCAAGTGTGAGTGCGATGGTGATCCAAGAACAATTCAACCTCCCTCTATTTATATGAGGGAAAAAAAGTTACATCATCCTTAATATAGACTAAAAGCCCTAAAAATAAATATAAATTGTGATAACAAGTTAGGTAAGTCACAAGCCGACCCCCAAAGATGGCTAGATCAATGAATAAACATAAAATTAGCCTTTTTCAATGCACATGTGTGAGATAAAATGCCTCAAAACGTGATGAAATCCTCTAAAAGGTGCATCTATCAACAAAATATACCATGGATGACTCAAGAAGGTGCTCCTTACTCCAAAGCCACATCTCCTCATCAAAAGGTGTTTAATCAGTAAGTAATGGTTCCCTCTGTAAGACGTGATATCAAATAAGCCCATGTCATCAATCCAAGAAACATGAATGGGATTTCATGGAGCTATGGAATGACATCATCATGTAGATCAATGTACCATCCCCTCCACATGGGTCTCAAATCGTCATCAAAACATTCCAAAAATAGAGCACCATCCATTACGAAGTTACAATACTAGTTTGGGGGTGTCATGTCATCTCTAGGGTACGTTAGCTATCTAAGCAATGCATTGGTTGAGTTGGGTAGCATTTTAGGTCTTGGAGAGAGAGGAGAGTGTTATAAACTATTATGGATACATCCAAAGGTCAATGCTCCTTAAAAAGTGATCAATGTCCTAGCTCTGGTGCCTCGTGTAGTCATCAAATGGCTTAGATATCCTATCTAAAATGTTGGAGAAGTGTCTTGTAATATCCCGGGGGATGGTATCTATTCATAAGAGGAAGAATTTAAAACATACTCATGGAATCAAGTGATATAACATCATAGGTGCAAGAACCATAAAAGTACCAGAGTGGTCAATATTTAAAGTGAAAAACATTAAATTACTTCACACACACATCATATTCAAATGTATTTCTAGTTTACGATTTGTAAACAAGTTACCATGCTTAGATCTGGTTATTAGAAGGCCCTATTAGGTGCTTCCAACCCTAAGTGGAGGAACATTTCCCTGGTTAATCCATCAATTTCTGGATGCAAGTAGTCAATGACATGGTAAGGGTTTACTTCATGGAGGATGACACAATCTTTATATCGATTATGAAATTCCAACATCCTTGTGCATTGTGATTTGAAGAGGGAGCAATCATGGGACCCAAGTTGCCCCTTTCCTCATTATATTTTTACCATCCCTCTTGTGCACCTTTTTCTTCATTGGTTTTCTTTTTCTTTGCAGATATAACTTGTGTTACGAGCTTTTAATATTTTGTCAATGAACCTTTAAAGATGTGCATTTAATTTCTCATCAATATTAGGATAATCAAAGTTCCTTTTATTTATATAGCCCATACATTATATAGGATTTGGGTGAACGATAATGGGGGGGGGGGTTAGAGCTTAGGGTAGGGTTTTGTCCACATACCCTCACATATTCATGACAATATTTTGCATTTTATCATTATGGATCATGATCCTTTTTTGGTTTGTATCAACCTCTTAAGGCAAAGTTTTTTGGACCATACTCAAGGATGAGGAAAATAGGGAACCAATACTAGTGACAAATAACAATTAACTTGAAGATGGAATGTGAATACAAGGGAGAGATGGAAAATTTTAAGTATGGATTAGCATGGACACATAACATCAATTAGATGCTCCTATTTGTGCTCCTCTTAGCTAGTGGAAAGAAGGGCCTCAAGGAAGATCACACTAGAATAGGGTTAAGTGATAACCACTAAGGTGAATCATGGGAACAATATTACAACGAAAAGTTGTATAGCATGCAATTCAGTGTCTGATTCATGCTAGGATGCCCTTAAACATTAAATGAAATTTGAGTATAAAAATTGTTAATATACCTTATATTTGATGGCCCACCTTAGATGAGAAAGATAGATTAAATAACGCACTATTTGAGCATGGATGGGAGGCATCTAAGGCGAGCTATTTATGGAACATAATGGCAATACTAGTTGGAAAGAAAAACCAATAAGAGAAAATCTTCTCCTAGGGGTTACCCACATGGGTGGGTAACTTAGCCCTTCAAGTGACACATAAGGCTAGTCAGGGGTTTCATTTAGTGATGTCACAAGGAGTGCCTTAGTATTGCACCCTATCACCAATTGATCTACACCCCAAGAGTAATCTTGAATTCATTGTTGATCTTCATTTGGTGAAGGATTATTTAGCCTTTTGGTTCTAGCCTCAAACCCTATTTGTTGAAGGAAATGAGCCAACTTCTTAGAGGGTTTACTTCTTAACATCACTGGCATTTCATTCATTTTGAATTCATTACCCAGGTTGGATTTGGCATCGATCTCTATGTCCTTCCATCACTTACTATAAAAACTTAAAAACTGTAAACTTCATTTTACGAAATGTTATGGGCCATTCTGTCACATCAACCCAATAGGCCTGCAAACCAGATCATTTAACTTCTTAGAATACTTTGTCATAATCCCTTCAAAAAACCCTAAGAATCACTTATCCAAAAAGTTTGATTTCCTCGAACAATTAGCTAGCCCTAACGGACCTTGCATTTTTAGCCACATGAGTTCAACACATTGATGGGCCTCCAAATTAGACATAAATTAAGGCCCATCTGACCATCCTTCTGCACATTAAACCTCTCTTTTTGCATTAGATAACATATTTTTAACATTAATATGTTCATTAGGAAGGTTTGTGGATAATTTCATATTTGTGCCTAATATTATTTATTTTTGTAGAATATTGTGAGAATATTTGGTAGATTATGGAGATTTGGAGGAGGATATAATTTAGGGACCTGCTCCCTACTACAAGAAGATTAATATTTGATAATAATTTAACAAGATATTCTGAAATTATTGCACAGATTCTGGAGCTCTAATGATTGAGAAATTCTAGGAATGTGTTCCCTGTCATTTAATGCAGATTCCTAGTGTTGGGAACCAAATCCTCTATTTGAGGGATTTTGGAGGGGAAAGCTTTCTCCTTTCATGGGGAATGCTTCCTAATCATTTTGTATAAGTACCAAGTCGAATTTTCCTCTAGGGGTTGATTTTTCTTAGTCTTCTTGTGGAGAGAACTCATATTTTTGCAGCGCCACTGTCATTTCTTGCAGGGATGTAATTGTATTGATGGAAATAATGAAGATTGGTGTCATGTTCATCTTCCAATTCTTGGTCTCCTTCATAGGACTCTTAGTTTCCTTGGGCTTGGACATTCTAGGAGCCTCAGAGCCCTTTTGTATCATTTACTTTTCTTCCTTTCGCTTCTTATTCACATGCATTTTATTTTATTTTATTTATTTTTATTTTTATTTTTTGCGTTTAGTATTGATGATTTGTTGTTGTGGGATTGGGTTAAATGGTTGAAGTAAGTTATTTGGCAGGATCAAAATCATCATTTCATCCTTGGAACAACTTTTGAAGGTCATAGTAATCATTGAGCTACTTGGATTAGTTTGCTTATTCCCAAATCTAAATTTCTGGAAGTCCCTTGTGGCAAATAGTAGTAAATTTCTGTTATTTTTTAGAACATGCTAATGAGCTTCAATCGAGTTGATTCCACTTGCATTAGATCACAAAAACATTCCAGTTAATAAAAAAAATTACCGAATTTCATTTGCACTTGATTAGGCTAGGCGTTTGATAGATTTACTAGCTCAATAGTTCTCGAATTTCTAGATTTTAGACTAGTAATTTTCTGCTATTTTTTAGCATGGGTTAACAAAGGTATTTTTGAGTGATTCCACCTGGAATGGAGACCTAAGACATCCTATTCAATAAATTTTTTTTTCCCATCCAATTCGGATTTGATTTTCTTGGTCATTCAGTGAATTATAACATCCTGTAGCATCCTGTAGTTTCCTATAGCACTCTTCCAACATGTATATACTTGCCCATATTTGCTCAAAAATATTGGTTGGTTTTTGTCCCTTAGGATTGAATCATGACCCCTAGGCTCTAAATCAATGCCCGAGGAGGAATAAACACTACTTAGGACTTGCATTTTTAGTTAATTACCTTTACTTTATGCACTTAGAATAGTTTTTCCTTCCTTGTATTTTCTTTCTTACAATAGGTTAAGGTTTCTATTTCGAGCATTTCCTTTTTTGCAATTAGTTTAGGATTTGATTTCATTACATTCACTCCATTAAATCATGACAACGAACGAAGGACACAATGTATGCTGCACACATAGTGCCGATATCTCTTAAGTTTATATGAACCCCGAGTTGATAATTAAAGTTGGTAGTCGTGGGAGTTGCAACATTCTTGCTGTAATACTGAGGCTCATCACTTTTTGGTGTCGTTGTTGGGGAGGTGTCAAAGCATGCATTGTTTTCTTACCTAGTTGTTTCATTTCTTTTAGTTTCTGCAAAAAAAAAAAAAAAAATGCATAAGGCATATTTCATTTCAAGAACATAAATTTGCATTATATTAACATTCCCATTCATTTTTTTTTGAAAGACAAAAAAATACTTATCCAATGCTAACCCCCCCATTTGATCACGTGGTGCAGTAAGAGCCACACCACCATTCAATTTTGCAGGTAAAATAAGAAGAGGTGGCAGAGAAGTTAGAAGAAATGGATGGAGATGATAACAATGAAGAAGATTCTCCTGGATTTCCCTTTCAAGATACTGATGTTAGTGTGTACATGATGAACATCCCTCCATCTTTTCTTCCAAATTCATGGTTCAAGGTCAGAGGACCTGGAAACCTTTCTCATGGAATTTGAAATTGTTTGTAGATCTTATGGTTACTTATTAAACACTCAAAAATTGAGATTGTTTGCAGCAACATTGAAGGATAGAGCTCTTAAATGATTCATGAGTTTAGGGACTAATTCAAAAATATCATGGAATGATATGCAAAATGTATTTCTAGGAAAATATAAAGATCATGATCTTAAAGAAGAAATTTTTAGAATGAATAAAAAAGAAGATGAGAGTCTTGAGGATCTAATAGAGCGGATAATGTATAATGTTAAGAGGGAAAAACTACATCATTTAGGATCCGACACAATAAAACCCTCTTACTTAGAACAATTAGGGATGAATGGATTGATCTCATGAGTAGAGGTTATGTATACCAATTATCATTTGAAGAAATTTGTGAAACATGCAAAAACATATCAAGAGGAAGGGCAAGAGTAAGTCAATCAACATCAAGATCGGTAAGTCAAGCTAAACTTGGAAATTTGCTTGATAACTTTAAAATATAAATTCTTAGCAATCTAAGTGAACAATTAGAAATGTTAAGAATACAAAATGATGAAAAAGAAGATGTTGATATTTGTGTTGTCCATGTAGAATCACATGATGTTAAATATTGCCCCTTATTACCAAGGTTGAAGGAAGTTTACCAAGAGGACAATGGAGCGAGTCAATTTCCAATGCAGCTATGTTATGTAGCTCCAAGAGGACCATGAAAACCTATTGAACTTGATATGATGAACGATCCTAATTTACAATTTAAAGGTTATGCACACCCATCTCAAAGTAATTGGAACACACCCTTTCCTTGGCAACCTTGGCCATCTCAACCCCAAAACCAATATTGGCAACAAGGTTGGCAAGGAACTTATGGGAGCCATCCACAATGCCCTTAATAGTTTCCTCAATATCCTCCATACCCAACTCCATGTTATGCCTACCGTCCACCTCCACCACAACCACAACCCTAACCACATCCATCTCAATTATGCACTCCCATTCAACACCTGTACCACCATTTCCAAACCCTCACAAGGAAGTAGCTCAACTCACTTACAATGTTGAGATGCAACACTTCCAAATATCTCCTCTTGATCTCAATGGTATTCATCTTAGCTCAAGAAGAGTATTGCAAAAAGGATATTCACTTGATGCCATTGAAGGACACCATGTAGAAGAAAAATATTCAAATAAGAATACCAAAGAATCATGGGTTGCAATTGATGAAGAGCGGACATCAAAATCAAAGATTGAGAAAGTTCCCTCATGTTTACCATCAGATCCTCTATGTTCTCAAGAGAATAATAAACAAAAAGAAGAAGATCTAAATTTCATGGAAGAAGAGGACATCCAAGATGATCCAAATCAACAAGTAGACCAGGGGCATCAAAATTATATTGAAGTATGGTTTTAGACAATCAGTAAGTTGCAACCAGACACTCTTCTTCAACAATTCTTGAGCTCATCTTAGTTAATGAAGTTGGTCTCTCATATTCAGGTACATGTCAAAGAATACATTTCAAGCCCACATAAATTTATCTGTCATCTTGATGTGCACATGGATCCATTGGAAGTATTCTTAAACTTGAAAGAGATTTTGTTTTTCAAGTAGAGTAGGATAGGAAAAGAAATTTTAAAAAAATGAAGAAAAAGAGGAAAAAATAAAATATCAGGTGAAAACCTCCTTTGGAGCATATTAGATTGGCTCATTAATTGAAAACCTCCATGAGGTGATCAATGGTTTGTAAAAAAGAGAAAAGAAAAGATCCTAGGTGAAAACCTCCTTTGAAGCACCTAGGCAGACCTACTAGTTGAAACCTCATTGAGGCAGCTAGTAGGCCTAGAACAAAATATAAAAAAACCTTTTCTCCATCTATCTCTCTCTCGTGAATGTAGGTGTTCTCCAATCTCTTCAAGCAACAAAAACAAGTTAGCCACCAAAAGAAAAGTTGATCAAAAACCTAGTCAAAGGAAGTCAAACTTAGACTTTCTCCTCCTTTTCTCAGATGCTCCAGAAGGACCAAGGCCATGCCAATCCATCACCCTCATCTATTTCCACCATCCACTCATCATTCCCAAGATATTACCACTAATTTTTCTTGCTGCCTAAATGCTACAGGAAACAAAAATACATAGAGAATTTTTTTTTTTTTTGTCATATTTTGAAAACCATGCATCATTTTATAAGTTGTTTCTGGGGTGATGCATATGGATGATAGTAACATGTCCAAGAAATTTCACCAAATTCTGGTGCACACTTTTCGAGAAATTGGCCTCCATCACCTACAACCATTTTTAATTTTTCTCGATATTCATGCATCCATTTACAAATTTGTTTCATGGAGAGATGCATATGGATGATGGTAACATGTCCAATAAATTTCAGCAAATTCTAGTGCACAAACTTCGAGAAATTGACCTCCATCACCTAAGAACATTTTTTATTTTTCTTGGGATTTGTGCATCCATTGGCCAAGATTTTTTTATGAGGAGGTGCATAAGGATGATGGAAAAATGCTCAGAAAATTTCAGGTCAATTCAGTATACCATTTGGGAGATATGGGCTAAACAAGTCTGCTACAGGAAATTGCTACAAGATGTCCTAAACTACTATAGGAAGTTGGATGCGGGGTTTTGGAGGAAAAGGATGGTGAGATGAAGTGTTGGAAGGGTGTATGACAATTGTGAAAAGTGTGGGGAAGGTGAAAATCACCAATTGTAAAGCCCAACACTCCAAGAAGTCCGGATTTGACTAAGATAGCTTGCTCACGATAACTAAAAGGCATAGGTTTTGGGCTAGCATCCATCAACTCCACCAACAACAGATTGGGAACTGGAAAGAAATTTTCACATGACAACCTTATCAATCAAAGTATAATCAAGCTATGAAGACTTGTGTAGAATCAAACAAAGGAAATTATCACCTCCAGAGGACTATGGATCGATCATCAACTCAGCAACAGCATGCATGCGTCTCCAACAACCATAAGGTAGGTACAAATATGCAATATTCTTTACCTCTTCTCTTGAGCATATCATAGTTAGAAATTTGTTATCAATGCATGAGAGGTGAGCTTTTATAATCTAAGGATGAGTCAACAGTCTCAAACACCCTCAACTAGTTAATTGTAGCTAAACCATCACTCATGCAATGTGGAAAAGCCAAATTAGGAAGGGTGATGATTATGAGGAATGGGGACAACAGTTAAAAGAGAAAATTTTTGGAAAGGCCAAGTCACCAAAGCAATCTAAGCCCTCCATCCACTTCATATCCACTATCTATCCATCATTCATCCATCCCATTTAAAAAGAAAAAATTAATATTTTTTAAGAACAAACCCTACACTCTGGCTCACCCTGAAAATTTCTTAAAAAAACACACAGAGCACATCCTCTCCATTTTCACAAACCTACATGACTCCCTTTGAGCCCTAAAATCATCGTCCAAATCCCCTACATCATTTCTCATCACTACCATACAGTTAGAAGACCCTAAAAGAGAAGGAAGGACTGCTACAGGAAGAAAAGCTCCTCTTATAACAACCCGTGTAACCATTACAACAAGCCATTATATTTTTTTTTTCCCTTTCCCATCAAGTAGAGGGGGTGATACCACGTCATAAGGCAATCTACCACTCCAAGAATGAATCTCCACCAGCATCAGTAGTACCTTGGGTAGCAACAAAGGACCTACACACATATCAACAACAATAGACAAATACCATGAAAGGTAGAGAAGAAATACACAGGAATAGGAAAAACATAAAATCCCAAGAAGGAGCTTTAGGAGAAATGGGTGCAGGATTTAATAGAAGGTAAGAAAATTTTGACACCTGTGAGGAGGCCAACCACTAGAGCAACCATAACTAAACATCTCAAGGCACAAACTATTTTGCTATAGGAGAAAATGGAGCTGCTACACGAAAAACATGGCTACTACAGGAGATAGTCAGCTTGCTACAAGATTGCCCCGAAAGAAAAAAAAAAAAAATGGGCCCTATATTGAGGATTATTGGCCACAAAACCCTGGAACTTTGAAGGAGTCTTCAAATAAGGGGTAAGTACTTGGTCTATCACCTATTGGAAATAAAATTTTTGTGAATTTTTGCAAAACTCCTCCACAAAACATCCTGCAGCAGAACCATACAAAATTGAATTGTGGAGTTTTCTTGTAAGGATGAACATTATGATGGAAGAATAAACTTGTTTTGAGATTGACATACCATTCTTCACCTCACTCATCAACGGGAAGCACTCCTCCTCTTGCTATAAGCTGAAATGATGAGTGCTATGAAATTGACAATTGGCAGCAGGGTTCCCTTGCACAAACCTTGGGAAGACATGGACAAATGTTGTTGACATGGATAGAGAAGCTTTTATTGAATTAAAGAGGAAGTTAGTGATGGATCTGCAGAATAAGAAGAGCATGGAAAATAAAAATAAAATGTTGAAACATAAGACAAAGTGCCTTAAAAAAAACCAGAACAAAGGATAAAAGGAGAATAAGAAGCAAACTGAAGAGATAACCTCCCTCCAATCCAAAAGAAAGGAGCCCCAAGCCTCTCAGAATAAGCCAAGAACCAGGGGAGCCATGACTAAACAACTAAAAGAAGAAAATTCCCTACTATAGGAAGGCAGAAAGTTGCTACAAGAAAGTGTTGAACAACTATAGAACAAATCAGGGAGGCCACCAGCGTCATGAATGAGGCAAAATAGGGTCACTAAGTTGCACAAAGGATGAGCAACACTTTCAGCAGGGAGGTATGATGGGCCTCCAAATTAGACATAAATTAAGGCCCATCTGACCATCCTTCATCACATTAAACCTCTCTTTTTGCATTAGATAATATATTTTTAACTTTAATATGTTCTTTAGGAAGGTTTATGGATAATTGTATATTTGTGCCTAATATTATTTTATTTTGTAGAATATTGTGAGAATATTTGGCAGATTATGGAGATTTGGAGGAGGAGATAATTTAGGGACCCACTCCCTACTATAGCAGGATCAATATTGGATAATAAATCAACAAGATATTTTGAAATTATTGCACAGATTTTAGAGCTCCAATGATTGAGAAAATCTAGCAATGTGTTCCCTGTCATTTAATGCAGATTCCTAGTGTTCCGAACCAAATCCACTATTTGAGGGATTTTGGAGGGGAAAACTTCCTCCTTTCATGGGAAATGCTTCCTAATCATTTTGTATAAGTTCCAAGTCGAATTTTCCTATAGGGGTTGATTTTTCTTAGTCTTCTTGTGGAGAGAACTCATATTTTTGCAGCTCCATTGTCATTTCTTGCAGGGATGTAATTGTATTGATGGAAATAATGAAGATTGGAGTCATGATCCGATTCTAAATCTTGGTCTCATTCATAGGACTCTTAATTTCCTTGGGCTTGGCCATCCTAGGAGCCTCAAAGCCCTTTTATATCATTTACTTTTCTTCCTTTCGCTTCTTATTCATATGCATCTTTTGTTCATTATTTTTCTTTTCTTTCTGCATTTAATATTGATGATTTCTTTTTGTATGATTAGGTTAAATGGTTGAATTAAGATATTTTTCAGGATCACAAGCATCATTTCATCCTTGGAACAACTTTGGAAGGTCATAGTAATCATTGAGCTACTTGGATTAGTTTTCTTATTCCTAAATCTAAATTTCTGGAAGTCCCTTGTGGCAAATAGTAGTAAATTTCTTCTATTTTTTAGAACATGCTAATGAGCTTCAATAGAGTTGATTTCACTTGCATTAGATCAAAAAAAAATTCCAGTTAATAACAAAATTTACCTTGTTTCATTTTCACTTGATTAGGTTAGGTGTTTGATATATTTACTAGCTCACTAGTTTTCAAATTTCTAGATTTTAAATTAGTAATTTTCTGCTATTTTTTAGCATGGGTTAACAGGGTTATTTTTGAGTGATTCCACTTGGAATGGAGACCTAAGACATCATAGTCAATAAAAGAATGTGTCCCATCCAATTTGGATTTTATTTTCTTGGTCATTCGAAATATTATAACATCCTATATCATCCTGTAGCATCCGATAGTTTCCTATGTCACTCTTCCAACATGTATATACTTGCCCATATTTGCTCAAAAAGATTGGTTTTTGTTCCTTAGGGTTGAATCATGACTCCTAGGCTCTACATTGATGGTCGAGGAGGAATAAACACCACTTAGGACTTTCCTTTTCAGTTAATGACCTTTACTTTATGCAATTAAAATAGTTTTTCCTTCCTTGTATTTTCTTTCTTGCAATAGGTTAAGGCTTCGAGCATTTCATTTTCTGCAATTAGTTTAGGATTTGATTTCATTACATTCACTCCATTACATCATGACAACGAAGGAAGGACACAATGTATGTTTCACACATAGTGTCGATATCTCTTATGTTTGTACAAACCCCGGGTTGATAATTAAAGTTGGTAGCCTTGGGAGTTACAACATTCTTGTTGCAATACTGAGGCTCATCACACATGTTGCATACCTGTCATATAGCTTTGGTTAGTACTTCTTGCTCACTTCTACAGGTGCGCTGATTCCAGAAAGTCGAGAAAAAATAATAACTCTGAAGCTTCCTCTTCCATAAGATTCCAAGGTAGTTTTAACTATTTACCATGAATAATAACTCAAATCTTATCTTGGAGAGCTTATCTCGTATACCTTGAGCTCATCCTCCCTTTTTAGGTGGATCTCAAGCCTAGATTCGTAATTGGATAAGAATTCCTAAACTACCACACTCCTATAAATTTACTGGCTCCCATAAGGTCTGGGTTGGCTTTTGGAGATTGATAGTGCCCTCAAGTTGCTGATTTGAACCTAAAGGAGTCATCACATTCACTCATTAAGGTTGGTGTTGAGGTGTGCTTTATGACAAAGAAAGACAAGTTAGATTGGGGAGACATCTACAAAGTAAACTACTATTTATGGTTGTAAACTCTCTCCTATATTTTTCAATACAAAAAGCATCTTGTTTTCCTATATTTGATGTGTTATGTTTGCACTCATATATTTCAATGCCATGCTATTTCATTGAATAGAGATTTTAGATTATACTACGTGGATTGTGGTTTCATGCTTGTTTATTCGTGTGGGCAGGTTTTAATTATAGCACTTGAAGCTAGAGTTGGAGTTTACAGGCAAGGAGGAAAGGAAGGTTTGCTTCATTTTCCAGGTAGGCTTCTTTAACATTTTCTAATTTCTCTAAGGAAAACTTGAATCTTTTTGTCTTCTACTGTTCTAGACCAGGCCACTAGATCTAGGGAATTCACCATTGTCCGCAATTGTGAAATATTCATATAGCAAATTGGCGACCATACTGGGGATCAATTCTTTCCTTAGTGGTTTCCTCAATCTTAGCATATTTTACACCTCTTGAAATGACCTTAATTGACTTACTCAAAAATTGATTGACCAACATCTATTTGAGTTTGATTTGGTTTTTTGTGTCATGTTTGACCAAAACCCCCTGAACATACTCTCTGTCTTGAGAGGAAGTGCTTCAACACACTAGTCCCTTCTTTGTGCCTATGTTGCAACACACTAATGTCTGCCTGCACATGCATTGATCCTGTAGGATGAAAAAATTTGCATTCCTTGGTCGTGCTCCTTATTCTGTATGAGTTCATAAAGTTTTCTCTATGTCTCTAAGTTTTTCTTTACCTCTGAAAAGCCATCGTAATGTTTTTTATTTTTATTTTATTAGCCTTTGGTGATAATTTTTTTTTTTTTTTTTTTTTTTTTT
>APFE031414425.1:46267-61820 GCA_000404065.3 Pinus taeda | reverse complement strand
TCCAATGACTTCTTTACCTTTTGGTAGCTCAACCAAATCCCATGTCTTGTTTCTTTCTATGGCATTCATCTCCTCATCCATAGCTTCTATCCATTTCCTATCTTTAATTGCCTCTTCGAAATGAATAGGGTCATCAACATGACAATACAAGGCAAATAAGGAATTCATTCCTTCATCATAAACGTCACTTAAGTTTCTAAACTTTTTATCTCTTTCATTTGGTGTGCAAGTGCTTGAAGAAGCACTTGAATTTCCTCCTTGTGGTGTGCTTGGAGAAGCACTTCCATTTCTCCTCAAGGGTGTTGCTTGCTGCCCTTGTGTTGGTGCTGTTGTTTGGGGATGTATTTCAGCGATCTCCTCATCATCTTCATCATGAGACAAATAGTTTTTAACATTCATTGTTTTCTCTATGCTTCCATCCCAAGCTTCGTCCTGAATGAACTGAACATCTCTGCTCAAAAAAATCTTCTTGGTAGATGGGATATACAACCTATAAGCTTTGGATTCCTCACTGTATCCAATGAAAATACATTTCTCCACTTTGCTGTCCAACTTCTTCCTTAGCTGATCTGGAATGTGTGCATAATCCACACATCCAAAAACTTTCATGTGGGTGACTCCTTGCCTTCTCCCACTCCATGCTTCTTCCGACACTCTATTCATGACTGCTTTTGTTGGACAACTGTTCAGAGTATATGCTGCACAATTTATAGTTTCAGCCCAATAATCATTTGGCAAATGCTTTGCCTTCAACATGCTCCTTGCCATATCCATAATGGTCCTATTCTTTCTTTCAGCAACTCCATTTTGCTGCGAAGTGTACCTTGCTGTAAATTGCTTGTGTATTCCATTTTCTCTGCAAAATTGTAGGAATTCCTTGGAGATATACTCACCTCCTTTATCTGTTCTTAAAACTTTGATACGCAGCCCACTTTGATTTTCCACAAGTGCTTTGAAATTGCGGAATTTTTCAAACACTTCACTTTTATTATTCAAAAAATAAACCCAAGTTTTTCTTGTAAAATCATCAATAAATGTTAGAAAATATTGGCTTTCTGCTAAAGATGAACTTTGCATCAGTCCACATAAGTCTGAGTGGACAATTTCTAAGGGTGCCTTTGCCCTTATGCTTTTCCTTGAAGGAAAACTTTCTTTGTGTTGCTTCCCCAAAATGCAACCTTCACAAAGGTTGTCAGGTTTCTCTATCAATGGTAATCCTCTTACCATTCCTTTTCTACTAAACAAGTTAAGACCTCCAAAGTTGAGGTGTCCAAATCTCAAGTGCCATATCCAATTTTCATCCTTTGGCACACTTTGGAAAGCCTCTTGGGTAACAGCTGCAATTACTTCTTTGTTTTTCAGATCTGCTCTAATTCTAAGAGGCAACATCCTGTTCCTTGTCATCTTCACTTTAGCAATGCATCGTTTGCTGTGTGCTCTATCCATGATGGTGCATAAATCATTCTCAAAAAAAACATTGTACCTCTTATGGACAAGCTGTCCAATACTGAAAAGGTTACATTTCATTCCAGGGACATAGTAGACATCTGCTATGGTTTTATTTTCACCCTTCTTTGTAAATATTTTGACTTCTCCTTTTCCCATAACAGAAATTTTGCTATCAGTCCCAAGTGTAACTTCTGATTTCACGTTTTGATCTAAATTGGAAAACAGGGCTATGTTTCCTGTCATATGGTTGCTGCAACCTGAGTCTAAAAACCATTTGTCTTCACTGTTTGTTTCAGCCATGTTACAAGCTAACAACACATTATCTTGACTGATGTTTTCTCTAGTGACATTTGCATTTGATCTATTACTCATATCATGCTACTTCTTCCTACATTCACTGGCATAGTGCCCATATTTTTTGCAGTGATAACATTGAACATTGGATTTTTCATACCTTTGTCCTTGAGCATGATGTTGTCGACTTTGTTGGCTGCTGCCTTGGCCTTGGTTCTGATTTGGATTGCTGCCTCTTCCTTGAGCATTTGCTGGACTGTTCCTTCCACCTTTGTTCTGGCTTCTGCCTCTTCCTCTCTTGTTTCATCTGCCTTGACCTCTTCCTCTTCCAAAAGACATTTGGGTCTTGAAGGCTTGTTCTAGGGATGAGTTTTCATTTCTACTCAACCTCTGCTCATGTGTTACCAGTGATGCATGAAGTTCATCAACTAAAAAGTTTGAGAGATCCTTTGTCTCTTCTATGGTGGTGAATCTCACATCAAACTTTGAGGGTAGGACCCTCAAAAGTTTCTCCACAATCCTCCTTTCTTCAAGAACTTCTCCATGAGTCCTTATCTGTGTGACTAGACCAATCACGTGTGTGAAGAATGAGCCAATATTGTCTGACTCCTTCATACACAAGTTTTCAAAATCTCTCCTCAGCAGCTGTAGTTTTGTTTTCTTCACTTTCTCCATGCCTTGATAGGTTGTCTTGAGAGTTTGCCATGCTTCTTTGGATGTCTTGGCTGCAGCTATCCTTGGAAACACACTCTCATGCACTGCTTGATACAAAAATACGAGGGATTTTTAATCCTTCTTCCTATTGCTCTTTAATAGATCTTTCTTTGCCTGAGTTAATTTATTAAACTCATTTTCATCTGCTGGTTCTTCAAAACCATCTTGAACTAATTGCCATAAATCTTGACAGGCAAACAAGGCTCTCATGGTTATTGCCCAATAGTCATAGTTTTTCCCATTGAACTGTGGGAGTTGAGGATTAAACATACCCATGCTGGTGCTGGTGCTGGCCATTCTAGCACTCCTTAACTATGCTATAAAATGTTTGACTGTGTATTAAAATAACTGATTGTTTCTTCAGCAGCAACACAAAAAAAATCTGAGAAATACCTGGATATTTTTATCTGAGACTTCACTTTGCTGGAGAATCTACTGCAACAAAAAACTCCTTCCTACAACTTCTTTGATACCTTCAAAGAGCTTGAACTAGCTCTGATACTACTGTTGGAGATTTTTCTGGTAAAATCCCAAAAACAAACAAACTGCACACAGAGACAATGCTCTGTTTTTCTCCAGGATTTTTAACACAGGGAAGCTTAAAATATTTATGAGCAGAACATTACATACACCCACAATATCTTTGTATTCATTAAAACAAAATTCCTGATACAAGATTCATCCTCTTTCACTAAGAGGGATTCACAAAAAACATTTTAACAAAAATTACTCTGTCTCCTTTATTAAAAAAATTTACACAGTTGTGTGTAAATTTTGTTTACATTTACTACTCTAAAAACCTTTTGCATATACATACGAAATCAACAAAAAAAAACTTTCACGTTTCTCCCCCTGTTCTTTCTACTCGCATTGTTCCGCATTTATTTCACATTACATTACAAAATCTTCATCTTCATTTTTCTTTGCCTTCACACTCGCACTACTGTGCAAACTTCAGTTTTTTTCATGTCAAAATCAACATAACAAAAAGGACTTATCATATTGTTTCATATGTGTTCAAAAAAAACAACTACCAAAGCAAACATTATTAATTTACGTGCTGTAAAAAAAACTTAAAGGCTTCTACCAACTATCTACTACCACGACAAATTCATTAAATGCCTTAATGAAAAATCGGTGGTCAACTAAAACTTTGTTTTACTCCACGCAATCTCCATGCTCTGCAGAGCGTACTTGAAAGTTTATCAAAAACTATTTATAATGTTATTGGATCGCAACAGAACTCATGGTAAAGCATGCCCCTTTGTCCCCTTTGTTATCGCCGATAGCGATATCGGCGATCGCTCATCACAAACATAAAAGCCTTGATTTTTTTGATAATGACGATGCGATAATGCTGTGGACCCGATAATCTATCAAAAAGAATTAATATCGTCGTCAAGTCCGGTCCATCGGCAATCGCTGGTCGGCGATGTTTCCATGCTGCTGCACGGCTCAACCGTTACGCAGTTGAAATTACATTTTCAACATTTATCCGGACTAACCACACCATAATCCACTTCCTAGTTCATCATACCATCACATAGGTAATATCGAGGCAACAAACTCGTAAAAATGTTGCTCGTTGAATTAACGGAGCTGCTGCACTAAATATGAACGTAATCCACTCATAGTCGACAAGCAATGTTAAACATAACTTATTAATTTAATTGATATTCCTACGTCGACGAGTTACAGAGCTGTTACATAATTTCGAAATGAATGGTGACGATTAATGGATCCCAAATTTTAATAGTCCTTGCATCCTGCACTTGCACCAAATTGTAATAGTCCTTACTCTTGCTCTTATCATAATCTTGCAGCATAATGAGGTTTCGGTTACACCAAATTTTGTAGTTGTTAGTAAAATTTTCAAATTGGTAACGAGGATCTCTTAAGTGGAAATTAGAGATTATAAAAGTGCACTGATTCCTCCAACACCTTCCTCAAAGATTTTATAGAAGTCAACTGATTTCTCCAACACCCTCTTCAAATATAGCTAAGGGGAATTTAACTTAGGTCCCAGTTTTGAAGAAGTTTGTTGTTACATCAAAATCAAAAAGTGTTATTAAACTTTTTAAATGGTAAAGAATGATATTTAAATAGTTAGTAGTAATTATTTTACTTAATAAGTTAAATTTACAATATATGATTTTAAAATTTATACTATGAATTATTGAAACTGAAAATCTATTGAAATATTTTTCATATAATGATTTGATAATATATTGGAGAAAAAATATTTTCTTCAAATCTTACCCATTCATTTATTAAAACCTCAAATTCATCAAACCGAAGTCCATGAATAACCAAACGATACAAATGCTTTCGTTAAAAAGTAAAGTAAATTATTGTATTTTGACCGTTCGACACATTTCAACTATGCTGTTAGTAAACATGCAAACTAAAATGGATCTCTCGTTGGGGAAATAAGACTCTTCCATATATTTAAAAACGAAGACACTAAAGTTCGATATTGATTTATATATTTGCAATTACATCAAAATTACAAAGAATAGGACAATGATCATTCTAACCGTTTTTGCTATATGGATATTTAATTTAAAAACGGAAACCTATCAAAACAACCAGGCAAATCATCGAACGCTACTAATTTGTCCGACCCAAGGAGAACAGAATGAGAAAGGAGTGACACGAATGCACTTCTTCCAATGTGCAATGATTTAAGAAATGAACATTTGATTAAAATATTAAATGTAAAATAATACAATTACTAACTCTATCATGAGCACGAAATCAGACGATATCTTCTGAATGTGGGGTTTCAGTGTGTCAGACAATAATTGTCATTGATCCGACATGTTCACATGGACTCTATTCATATTTATGAGAAAAATATATTAAAGCAGTTACGTAAATCTTCTTTTCATTTGGTTCAATCTTATTGTTAAATTGTTAGATTGTCATTTGGTTCAATTTTCTTGTTAGTTTATGCTTAAGCCATCAAGAGGTAGAATCTTCTACCTCCCTAACATGCAAGGTGGTTAGGTTACTTTAGGAATATATGAAGTAGATGTCCCTAACTGATGTAGATTTGAAAAAAAAATCTGAAATCCGAAATTAAAAATAGCTTTACGAGAAAGCTACTTTCATCTTTCACGTGATACCTATACCTGCTTCCCTAATAAGTGCTCCCTTAATGAGATATATTAGAAGAGAAATCCACAATGCTCACCATCGCTCTTTACAACTTCCCCTCCCTCAGTTGCCCATATAGCATTTATTTGACAGACTGCAAACTTCTTGATTTGATGATGGGGCAGCAAAGCAAGATGATCAAGATCAGTAGCATTCTCAAAAGATGGAAGAGTTTCCCGAGGCTAGCACGCTCCTGCAGTAATCTCAGTTCCGATCGTCATGTATTTACAGACAATGATCATGAGTTGAACGAAGTTTCTGCACCCAACTTGTCAGAAAAGAGGCCATCAACCCTTGTCCATGCACATCATGATCACAGAGTAGACAAAGCGGCAGTGCATGTTGGGAAGAGTGGGAGACGCTTTTTGATAAGTGCAGAATATCTGAATCATCCTTTGCTAATGATACTCATCGTTTGGAAATTCACGGACGGCTTCTCATTTCTAACATTTGACGTGGATATTGGAGAGTGAAGAGGTTTTCGGTTACATCAAAATAGGTATTGGAAAATTTTCCAAAACAGTAACTAGTAATTAAGATTTTCAGGGTGAAAATTATGGATTTTATAGGGTGGAAATTACAGATTCTAAAGAGATTTGGTGATTTTTCTCACTTCCCTGGGAAATCGAACTTGGGTATACCATAAAGAGGTTTTAGTTACACCAAAACCAGCAGGTATTGGTAAACTTTCCAAACCAGTAACTAGGATCCCCATGGTGGAAATTACAGATTCCATAGAGGTGCCGTGATTCTTCCAACAGAGAGCTACCATCCAGAGTCTATTCAGAGGAATTGCAGCCGTCCAGGAATTTGTTAAATTGTTGAATTCTATTCTTGAGAATAATGCTCTAATTTCTTTATTTATTTTATGTGACATTTATAATACATGGGTAATTTAATTTAAAGATTAAATGGCTTTCTTCACCATTGCGTGTTTTGATAGTACATTTAAATTAAAAATTTGAATTTGAATTTTTTAATTAAAAAAAAATTAATATTTTTGTAAGTGTTAAATATATATTTATACATTCAAAAATATATTTAAAAAAAAATATTTTTCCTAAATTATTTTATCAAATTCAAATTAGAAAATCTATTTTGTCTATAAATTATAATATACGTGTTTTAAGCCGTCTTAATCTTGCTTATAGTTCGTTGGAACTCTTGCTTATAGTTAGTGGGAACGCGGTTTCTCCAGAGCTTGTAAAGGTATAGCGCTCGCTTAGAAATATGTTATGTTCTCGATGTTACCGTCGAATCAAATGCAATGACTGTCGTTTACATCTACCCTAATTTTTGGTTAATTTTAATTGTTTCACTATGATCTTTTAGGTCCAGCACATTTTTGGTTGATTTGAATTGTTTGACTATGATCTTTTAGGTCGAGCCCTTATTACTATGTATTTTAGTAATTGCTTTACAAATTGAGAAGTCACGGAATAAAATTTCCACGAAATTTTTAAACCTAGATAATTGATGTTAGGAATATCATCTAGATGTCGTATCTGATTGTGCAGAGCATGTATGCAGAGGAGTATAAGGTTCCGGAGAGAACTTCTTGGCGTTTGTTCAAACTTTGTCTTTATCTACTTTTGTACCACATATTTTCTAGTTCTGGACGGACTCTTAACAACATCAATTAAAAAATTTTCTTTTGATACAGTTCAAAATATTTATAATCTCGCTCCCCCACCGAACATTCGCATACTCCTAGAACTTCTCGTCCTTCTAAGATTTGTTATACGTTTGAAACATTTTAAATTGAACTTTACAATGTCTCTCTCCACCTAATCCAGTTATATTTCTAAAATTTGCTCTGATTCCTTATAAATTTTGAAACATGTTCAATTGAAAATTCCAGACTATACTTTTCAAAGCAAATAACAAGTATAAGCAAATGACTTCTACATACTTGTATATTTAAATATGCATTTTTAACACATTAATTCATGACAAACAGACATTTTTAAAACATTAATTTCTGAAAAATCAAAGTATTAAAATATAAGATGAACATTTGTACTAAAAACATATTTTTTTTTGTATATTTAAACATATATTTTCAACACGTTAATTCATGACCAACCTACATTTTTAACACATTAATTTATGACAAAATTAAAATATTAAAATATAAGATGAGCATTTGTACTAAAAACATATTTTTCTAAACTTGCCCAAATTTTCTGAGCTTGCAAAAGTTGTGGAGTACATATATCAATTGTTGACTAAATGTCTGGATCATATGTTTTACCAACCCTCCATTCAATGGTCAAACTTGCACATGTTACCAAGTACACATATCACTTGTAATTTTCTGAACTTGCTAAAATTTTGGAGTACATATATCAATTACGGACTAAATGTCTGGATCAAATGTTTTACCAACCTTACATTAAATGATCATTAGTGGTTAGTTATATGATATGTTGCTGGAATAGGAAGTTTGTAATCCCTGTTAAAAATTCGTTTAATCCATGTGCTTGAGCCTGCAAACAAAATTCGTAACTGGAGTAAAAATTTTCTTGATTGATTTACTTATGTACCACAAGGATGGCTGCTGTCGGTTTATTTAACACAGTGATTGGGATTAATTTTCCAAACAGGAAGGTGATAGAAAATTATAAAATGGCGCAAGGGATATCAATGCTCCTGGATGCGTGATCCAAGATAAAATTATTTAAATGATATATCGGTCATATAAACAGAATAATTTATACGAGTCCATGTATTTATAAGTTAAAACGGCTGTTTGGGTTGCTATCGCAAGAAACAAAAGTATGGTGTTGATACGATGCAATTGAAATTCAAGCCCGAGTCTGTATGCGAGCCTTGCATTCCTTTATGAGTATGCGAGTTGTATTTATTTACGAGAGTGTAGATAAATGAATTTTGAGATACATCTAAAAAGAATGTGATCACAGGTAAAAATAGTTGAATTGCACCAATGCAGCTAAAGAGTTAAAATCGATCCCACTTGCCAAATTGTGAGTCTCGTGTCGCAAATCATAGTTCCAAGCATAATGGTAATCACCCCTCTTGCGTCTATGAACCACAATCGAGATTTGCAACCTCCAGATCCCAAAATTGTTATCGCAGGCTGCAACAAGACAAAATTCCAATTGTCATTAAATTTTCCTATAGCGTAAATAGAAAACATAAGAACCATTGAAAAGGGAAACAACACAACACGGTGCAAAAGGACAGGAGTTCAAATGATAGTTTGGGAATGAAAGAAACGATCTACGTTCATATCCATGTCCAGTGTTATACAAGGACTACCAAAGTGTGATACATATTATTGAGGCATTAAAACAACACAAGTGAAATCCATTTTTTGCTCTCAACCTTGAACTGGTAAGAAAACACTTTAGTAAATTTTCTCAAATTAGATGAGTTCAACTGATGGTTATTGGATGCATATCATTGATAAGGACTTTCTAAGCTTTACTTCTAGTGCATGGGAATAGGTTTAATAAATTAGATTAAGGGGAATGACTGTTTATTCAAATATCAATTGTGAAAGGCTTGTGCATGCGAATAATGATTTTATAAGTGCTTAGTTAAAATTTGTTATGCTAGCTCTGCGTTATAAGTGCTTAGTTAAAATTTGTTATGCTAGCTCTGCGTTAAATGGATTCTAGCTAATGGATAATCCAAAACGGAGTTGAAAAGATGTCCATAATTTCTGGGAGACTGATTTAATGGGTTATCAATAGTGACTATTTCCACGAAAGAGCAACACAATATGGGAAGAAAAATTATACTTTGTCAAAGGGTATCCCATATAAGCTAACATATGTGAATGACGGTGAAGACAAGGCTAGGCGGACGATCTACCAAGATTGATATAAGTCAAGACAATTCTATAATTGATATCATAAGCTTATCCAGAGCAACTTTATTTTTGTCATGTGTCTTAGATGGAAAATATTGTTCTCAACACCTTGCACCACTCGCTCAGATGTTAAAAATGCGTGCAATGAGGGTGTTTTTTACCAACGTGAGATAAATATATCACGATTCGATGCAAATTATTGATAGAGTAATCAGTAATTCAAGGAAGAAAATAAGGTAATTAATAAGAAGGGAAGAAAAATATGCGGTAACACTTGATAATTGGAAGCAACACTTGTCTTCCCTCATATAAGTGACGCAAGTTTTGCTTCAGATTGGTGAATCATGGAGATCCTGTATCTAGCCATTCTTGTTTTAATTTTTATTTTTTTTAAGGCATAGGTTGAATTGGTAATTGTCGGACTTAATCTAAGGAAGATTCATGATCAATTCTCGTAGCTTCCACTATAGCATTAAGAGTACATCCAACAACCTGCAAGCAAATATACTAATTTCTTATGATTTTGGCAAGAGCCGACACTCACGGATAAGGGGAGTCTACTCCTTGAGCCGCACACCATAGCACGGTAATATACTCAATGTGATTTGACCACTTACCTCGTGGGTTTCACCCAACGAACTCAGCCGCCATCTTGTTTTAAATTTTTACTAGGCCATTTCTCGTTGTGTACAAGTGCCACAAAGTCACAACCTTTTCAGCCAAAGGCATGGGTGATTTGTTCAATGACACAAGTGAGTTTTGGAGAGTCAACTCTTTTTTAGAGGGCTAAAGGGGGTTTGGGGTCACATATAAATTGCAAGGATGTTCAAGTTCTTATAAAAATGGTCACAATATTTACACATAGTTAACTTATGGTCAAAGATGGTCACAATGTCATAGTGGTCACAATGGTCACAATGTCACAAAGTTACAATAGTTAGCCATGGCCAAACATGGATACACTTAACCATATTTAACCATTTTCAACTAAATTTAACCGTAGTTAACCATAGCGAACCACACTAAACCAAATTCAACCATTTTTCATCCAATTTGTCAAGCATGGTCAACAAGTTCAACCATATTCATCTATAGTTCAACATTTTCTAGGATGGTCATCCATATTCACCATAGTCAACCATAATTGACCATAGCCAACCACTCTCTTATAATCTCATTAATAGTCGAACATTATAAACATGGTTAAACATGGCTAAAAATCTTAACCATAGTCAACCATGATAAAGCATGGCTAGACTAAGTAAACAATGATCAACAATGGTTACCATGGTCACTCAAGGTCAACTATATCTAATCATAGTTTACCATGGTCAACCCTTGTCACCATGGCCTACCATGGTGTACTATGGTCAATCCTTGTCAACCTTATCAACCATCTTCAATCATGATCAACTATCTCCAACCATTGTTGTCTCACTCCAACCATCTTCATCTCTCTTCAACCATTGTCAACATTTTTCACTCTAGTCTACCATTTTCAACCCTTAGTAATGATAATCAACCTTAGTAATCTCTCATCAACCATAACATGACCATATTTAACCATAGTTGACAATAGTCAATCAAATTCAATCACAGTCAACCATGGATGAACCATAGTCAACAATGGCCAAACATGATCTACATGGTCAACAATGTTCACCATCATCATCCCTAGAGGTCCAAGGTTAATATGGTCAACCATAGTCAACATGGTTAACCATATTAATCTTGACAACCATGATTAACAATGTTCACTCTTAGTGAAACACAAAAAAGAATAACCTACCATGCTCAAATAAGATCATCCATAGTTAAACATGGCCGCAAAGTTGAAGGTTGGATAGGAAGTTCAACCATAGGTAACCATTTTCATTCATAGTCAAACCAACTCAATAATGGTCAACCATATTTAAGCACAACAATTACAGTCAACCCTTGTCAGCTATGGTCACCAATTCTCAATCTTCATCTATCCATGGCTAACCATGGTCAATACACATCAACCTTGTCAACCATGGTCAACCATCATCAAACGCGATCGATCATCATCAACCAACATTGACCATGGTCAACCATCATCACGCTTTCCAATCTCTAAGAACTATAGTCAACCATCATCACCCTTTCCAACCTCCAACAACTATGGTCCACCATGGTCATCTTTCATTAATTATAATGTAAACATGGTCAACTAAATCCAACCATACTCAACCATTTTAAACCACTTTGTGAAGAATTGTCAACATGCTAAAACTATTCAACTATAGTTAAACATTTTTTATCATAGTCATCCAAGTTCCCTTATTGTCAACAATAGTTGAACATACTCAACCATACTCTTATAAGCTCATCTAGGGTCAAACATGCTAAGTAAGGTCAAACATGTTCAAACATGGTCAATATGTTCTATCATAGTCAATCATGTATTTAACAATAGTTGACAATAGTCAACCCTTCTCACCCATCGTCCACCATGTTCGACTATGTTAAATCCTTGGTCAAAGGTAATCATTCTTTTGGCATTATGACACAGGTTTGGCACTATGACACAGATGTTGTCCTTGATGGCAACTCAGTCAGATGGCAGTTCACAGTTCAAGTGCTCAGAATGAAAGAAAAAGATATATACGCAGGTTCCTCTTAACCATGTCGCGTATACACGCGGGATTGCCGATCAAAAGTCGCGTATGTGTATGCACGCACTTTCATGCATGGAAAAGCATGTACATGTGGTCAAGATTATTTTTAGTCCATTGTATTTGGTCCTTGGTATTTGGACCTATGGTTTTGGACCTTGGTATCTCGTCAAATGTATTAATCCCAGGTATTGCACCCCAAGTATTGGTTCTAAGTGGTTTTGGACCATGGTATTGAGTAAGGCCTATGAATATAAAAGGGGAAGGAGATCATTAGGCAAAGTTATTCACTCAAGTGTTGAATATCTAATGAAGAGCAAGATCTAGCATTGAGATTTGAATCAAGGATGAACATGAGTGCTAGAAGTTGGATAAGTTCTATTAATGGGTCAAGATCTCAAGGCTTGAAGAGAAGTATCTTTGTGTGATTTTGATCTATTATATTTGGCGCATGACTTGATCTATAAATCTGATAATCTGGGTATAACTGACATCTGAATAAGTGAAAAGGGTAAATTATCTTTTATAGATCTGTACGCAGGTTCGACACATCAGAGGCTCGTACACACACTGGTTCAATAAGTAAAAACTGTGTATACGCTGGTTGGCCTTAATACAGAAGCGGATGCATGCAAGGTCTACATATTGAAGTAGCGTACATCTCATGAAATATGTTTTAGCTACTTCCATTTATTGCTGCAATGTTCTAGGTTCAAGATTGGTTTCTGGTTACTGTTAATGTATTCTGATTACAGCATTCTGAGAAGTAATTGTTTGATTCAGTTTTAATTGAAGTAAAGGAGATTGGCTGATGCAGATGTATTAGATGTTTGATTATTGTCATAGATGGATCCAGTCTGAAAATTTATGAAACGTGGTCTCTGGAAGAAAGAGAAGGTTGTAGCCTTCTGTAGGTCAGCACCTACGTACTAGTACATCAGCTAGTACAAGAGCTAAGGGGGTTGTAGCTCCCTTCCAAGAAACACTTGAGAACGAGAGAAGGTAGTAGCCTTCTGCAGGTAGAATCTTGCGTACTGGTATATGACTGCACTAGTAAAAAAATATTGTAAAAAAAAGTTTCTTATTAAAAGAAGATAGAGACGAATTGCAACAGGTGGTTTTCACCCACATTGGGTTTCCACCTTATATCTTGTGTCCATGTGTGTGATGATTTGTTCTGTTTTACTGCACTTGTTTACTGTTCTTATGGTTAATGAAGTTCTGATGCACTGATTTAAGATCAACATTTAATGAATCATATGTTTATTGATATACACTGGTTGGTTTAGACACAATAGCGTATATACGCAATTTCCCATAACTGAAGTAGCGTATAGAAATCTAATTGTGAAATGAAATATAATTGATTTAATAATACTGATTCACCCCCCCTCTCATTATTATTTCCAACAATTGGTATCAGAACAGGTCCTTCAGAAGAAGCTTGATCGCTTGAAGGAAGATCTATCATCATGAGCAACTACGAAAAGAGGCATCTATCAAGCCACAAACTTTAATGGGAGCAAATTCATCTATTGGAAGGTAAGAATCACAACCTATCTTCAATCTCTTGGTACAGAAGTTTGGGATATCGTGGAAGCAAGATACACATTTCCATCAGCAACTCCTAAAGATGTGGCTGGTAAGAAGTAGTATGAAGCAAATGCAAAGGCTATCAATACTCTATTAGGGAGTTTATCTCAATCAGAATTCATCAAAGTTATGTATCTCAAAACTACAAAAGAAATATGGGACAAGATCGTTCTCAGCTATGAAGGAGACGATCAGGTAAAACGTGCAAAACTGCAATCTCTCAGAATTCAATATGAAAATCTCAGAATGCACAATGATGAATGTGTGGCTAATTATTTCTTATGTATAGATGAGATTTTTAATCTTATCAAAAACTTGGGTGAAGAGATAAAAGAAGTTACTTTGGTTGAAAAGGTTCTAAGATCTTTGTCTTCTAAGTTTTAATCAAAAGTTTTTGCCGTAGAAGAAAAGCAAAATCTACAGAGCATTACCATGTCACAGCTGCACGGAATACTAACTGCTTTTGAAATGAGAAAAGGGGGACCATCAGATAGGAGAGAAGTTGCATTCAAAGCTTCAGGAAAAGGAGATTACAATGAGTTAGGACATATGTCAGAAGGATAAGAAGAATCAAACTTTGTCAAGAACCTTCGATAGGGTTCTGGAAGATTCAGAGGTAAGCCACCTTTCAAATGTTTTGCTTGTGGAAGAGTCGGTCACTATGTAGCCAAGTGTCCTCATAAAGATAAGCTTGACAAAGGTAAGGAACCAATTAGATGGAATAGAAAACAAATTTAAGTAAGAAGAGCTATTATACACATGAAGACAGTGATGGATTTTCAATTAGTGATGAAGATGAACAATGTAATGATTATAGACTTTTGATGGCTTTTGAAGATTATGACTTCTTGGATGCTATAGATGAAGATGATCTCTATGAAGAAATTTCTAAACTTAAAATCTGTTTAGAAGAAAAGAGTATGATCATAGATACTCTGACATTCCAACTTGCTGAAAGGGAAAAACACAATGAGAAGTTAGAATGTGAAATTGTGGGACTTAGAAAATATATTGAGAAAACAAAAGCTCTTAATCTTATATTTGCTGAAGGATCTGAAACTTTAGATGAGATTATCAAAGTGCAACATTCTCCTCTAATCAAGACAAGTCTTGGATATTCTGAAGAAGCATCTCAAGCACAGAAGCCATCCACCTCCAAAAGTTATCTTGATGCAGCAGGGAGAAGTGAACAGGTTGACAATCAACAGCAAAGGCATAAAGCAGATCACCAGGTAAATCAGGGTCAATCTACTTCAAGGATGAACAAATATCACCAAGTAAATCGAGGGCAATCTACTTCAAGGATGAACAGAAGTTACAACCAACCTCAGGTAAATAATTCTCAATTTGCCTATGGAAACTACAATCACCTGGACGGTAGGTTTGATAATCGTAGGAATTTCTTCAATGGCCAATGTTTCTCTTGTCATAACTTTGGACACAAAGTTGCTCAATGTGTTGCCTACAAGACCATCATTACTAGAGAAGTACGAAATCAAAGGAGTGTGACTGGGATCATGAAAAGGATCTACAATAACTTTTCTGCTCTTGAAAATGAAATAGAATGTTCTATTTGTAATAACTTCAGTCATGAAGATTCTGAATGTAGTAGTAGGTTTTGGCAAGCAACTCAGAAGGAGAAAGCTTCATTGAGTCCCAAAACATGGAGAAAGAAAGAAACACAACCAGAAATATGTGGTATAGCCTTATATGCGGAAGGACAGGAAAATTAGTGGTACATTGACTGTGGATGCTCGAAACATATGATAGGTGATAAAGAAAAACTTCAGTCATATAGTGCCTTAGAAAAGGAAAGGAAGGTCTCATTTGGAAATGACACCCCTGCACTCATAAAAGGTAAAGGTTC
>APFE031414425.1:3770-32368 GCA_000404065.3 Pinus taeda | reverse complement strand
AAGAATATAGTGTTTCATAGATTTATTTTAAAAGAAGTTTAAAACGATGAAAGGACACCATTTTTAAAAATGATATAAATTTAAGATCATTCTGAGTGCTTGGGCGTTGGGTGTATTACTAACAAAAAAAATGGGTCTATATAAATGTAAGGGAAACGCCATATTTGACAATACAGGTGTTAATGCAATGCATTAGCCATCACCATTTCAATTCACATTGAAATCGTCCTTCCTTCCTAATCTAAAGGGATGGTGAGGCCATGGAACTAGAGCCTGTCATGGTAGTGAAAAGTGATTATAAATTTGTGGTTTGGGGTCAAGCATCCTCAGTTGGTTTGGGGGACTAATCTCAATTTTGACCTTGCCTTAGCCTTCCCCTTATGGGTTTGGGTGGGGATTTCACTTTGCTTTAGCCTTCCCTTTATGGGTTTGGGTGGTGATCTTACCAGATTTTGCCAATATACCGATAAGATGGGCATTTGAGTTATGTGGATTGGTAGTCAAATTAGGTTTTCCTGGAGTAGAAACTAGGATGATGAGACAAGGGGGAGAAAAGAGAGACTAATAGAACGAAGACATTGGAGGTCCATAAAGAACTGAGAGGAGAGAGGAGAATTTAGTCGTACTAAATCCATGTGAATAGCAAAGAAAAATTCTGGCAAGAACAAGCCAAATAAATTCAAAGAACGGTGAAAGTAAGAGTATTTTGCAAGATCTCATTACTAAACTACAAATATGTGAAATACAAACTCTATTCATATATTAAAATCACTTTTGATCAAAACTGTAAATATATTCATTAGAACCACTATTTCAATATTGCATTATATACTTAAAACTTTGGGACAAAAACATAAGAAAAAATTCGAAAAAAACACAAAAGAACCAAGCAAAGAAACCACCTACCTATGGTGAAATCTACCGGCAAAAAGCTTAAGAACTACCAAACAGATTCTTGTTCTCAAAATGTGCGAGTGGTCTGCAATCTGTTCTCAAACTACGATCTCTAAAATGACTAGAATTTCAAACTATGCAAGTGGTATGCAATCTGTTCTCAAACTGCGATCTCTAAAATGGCTAGAATTTCAAACTATGCGAGTGGTTTGCAATCTGTTCTCAAACTGCGATCTCTAACAATGGAGTCTAGACATTGTGAACATAAATGATATGCTGATAAGTGGTAACTTAGGTGGGAGGTCACGAATCACCAACCCAGTTAATTCATACAGCATAGAAAGTCAAGATGACAATTAATTCATAGTGCATAAAAAATCGAGATGACATTCACACTTAACATTGAAATTTATTGCGTAGTCCTGCGGTGTTAACTATGTAATCTTCTCAACGTGACAACTTTAGAGCCTCAACGAATCTTATTATTGTGGAGTAGAAAAACTTTGTATTTCATATAAATACAAATAATAATAATTTATTTCAAATTTTCATTTTATTATAAATATAAATTGAATTTTTAATTTCCATAATTGAAAAACCAAAATTATTCTCCATTTTCACTTATATATATTTTTGGTACATCTCAATACTCATGCTAAACATTGTTTAATATACCAACAGAGGTACAAAGTAGTAACCAGTCCACAATGTCAACTAATCGAATATAGTACTTTGATTCATTTTGATGCCCTTTTACAAAATTTATCTACTATTACGCAATTAATGATCTACAACGATTTTATAGAGTGTAGTCTAACATTGGCTGGTTACATTTCCATATGGCATAGACAATGACTGTGTGAGTAAGTTAAGGGAAGAGGAAAATTAGTGGAGGAATGTCAGATGTTATATTGAGTTGGTACATAAATTTCTCGAAGGAATACATTTATTTGGAATTTTGTTGGTCGATGGGACCTTTTCTTAGTTGAGGTCTATCACATGCTTACTTGCTCTATGCTACTGGGTATTTTGTGTTCGTTCAGAAATTGGCTTCCCTTATCTTTTCATTTTCAGAGTAGTTTCTTTCCTATCCCATGCATGATGCCTCAGGGCGAGTGTAGTGCGGACTACAGAGTGCCGTCACTACAGTACGTGGCGTATATATATAATAATATATATAAAAAGAAATTAAAACTTGTCAATTTTCAATACACCCATCAATAGGACTTTTTCAAATATTATTAACTAGTCGGCGATGACGGGTAGATTTGGAAACCAATAGTATTTAACGTGTAAAAACGCAAAAAACGGGCATACGAGTGTCAAATTTAACCCCTGGTGGGGAGTGACAAGCGAGAGATGGAGAAATTGTGGGTATGTTTTGGGTGAGATAGAGAGACAAAGGAGAGATAGAAGGAAGGGGGAAGAGAAGGAGAGAGGGAGGGAGATAATGACAGGGTTGGAGGGTCAAGGGAGAGAGGGGGCAGAGAGACAGAGGTATGTGAGAGAGAGGAAGGAAGAGACAGAGAATGTGAGGGAGAGAAGGAGAGAGGGAGAGAGAGAGAGAGAGAGAGAGATGGAGTTGGAAGGAAAGCGGGAGAGATCTAAGAAGAAATACATAGAGAAAGAAAGGTGAAGAGAGAGAGGGGGAGTGATAAGGAAAATATAGAGAGAGGGGAGCAAGAGGGAAGTGAGATAGACGAGAAAGAGAGTGTGAAGGGGAAGAGAGAGGGAGAGGAAGAGGGAGGGAGAGATATATAGATATGGAGAGAGAGTGTGTATAATTTGGGGGTGACATAGAGATACAAAGGAGAGTTAGAGGGAGATAGAGATAGAGATGTACATGAGAGATGAAGAGAGGTAGAAATAGATAGATACAGAGAGGGAGGGAGAGATAGATAGATATGGAGAGAGAGTGTGTTTGCATTTTGGGGGGTAAGATAGAGAGAAAAAAATGAGAGATGGAGGGAGATATAGATATATATGGATGGGGGAGAGACGGAAGGATATATTTTATTCTATATGCATTGGTTTAAGTGTAGATGATGATTTCTAATACTATTTGATTGCTTTCACTAGATTCATTGATTTCAGTGTAGATGTTGATTTCTAATTATATTTTATTGCTTGCACTAGATGCATTGATTTTATTTTACATGTCAATTTCTAATCCTATTTGATTTCTTGCTCTAGATGCATTGATTTCAGTGTAGATGTTGATTTCTAATCTTATTTGATTGCTTGCACTAGATGCACTGATTTTACTGTAGATTCTTATTTCTAATTATATTTGATTGTTTGCACTGGATGCGTTGGTTCCAGTGTAGAGGTTGGTTTCTAATCTTATTTGATTATTTGCATTATATGCATTGATTTCAGTGTAGATGTTGTTTTCTAGTCCTATCAGATTTCTTGCATTAGATGGATTATATGTTGTTAATATTGAGACTGTATATTATAAAAATAGTTTTCAACATTAGATGAATGGGGGAGAGAGAGGGAAGAAGGTTTCTTGCACTAGATGCAATGATTTTAGTCTAGATGATGATTTCTAATCCTATTTTATTGCTTGCACTAGATTCATTGATTTTAGTGTACACGTTGGTTTCTAATTATATTTTTTTTCTTGCACCAAACACATTGATCTGAGTGTAGATATGGATCTCTAATCCTATTTCATTTCTTGCACTAGATGCATGGATTTCAATGTAGATGTGTATTTCTAATCCTGTTTGATTGCTTGCACTAGATGCATGTATTTCAGTATAGATGTGGATTTCTAATCCTATTTGATTTCTTGCACTAGATGCATTGATTTCAGTGTAGATGTTGATTACTAATCTCATTTGGTTCCATGCATTAGATGCATTGATTTCATCGTAGATGTTCCTTTCTAATCCTATTTGATTGTTTATATTATATGCATTAGATGTTGTTAATCTTGAGTCTGTACATTATTAAAAAAAATCAAGATATATTTAGTAATATGTAGAGGGACACTATTAAAAATAATTAGTTGTAAAAAGTTGTGATACCTAGAATTAAAATGAAAAAGATGTGTAGAATCAATCCTGTAAAGTGAAAATCAATTATTGACAATATCATCTCCCTTATTCATCACCAACTAATTACTAATAGAAAATTGCATGTATTATCAATTACATATATTAAAAATTACTAATAGAGTAATTGCATACAACAATGTATTCAAAATATTTATAAGAGGAAACTGTATATTTATAAACATAAAAACAAATCAAAATATTCTTGAAGGAGATGTGATAATTGTTTGGAGAAACAAATAATGAAAGGTTTTATAAATATGGCAACTCGTTAAAAAAATTAAAAAATATATTATGTCTTGAATTTGAAAAATGGACTATAGGTAAGAAAAAAACTCATCAAAATATTCTTGAAGGAGATAATTATGTCAAGCATAAACAAAGAAACAAATTATTTCAAGTGTGATCTTGACATGGTACATTATTAAAACTACTCTTCAAGATATATTTTGTAATATTTGGAGGAACACTATTTAGAATTAATTAGTTGTCAAAAGTTGTGATACCTAAAATTAAATGAAATTGATGTGCAATATCAATCCTCTTGCAAACTATTGATTGGATTGTCTCCCTTACTGATTACCAAGTAATTAATACTAAACATACACATATAAAAATATAACACAACAACTTTAATATTCACAAACATTACCATCCAAATCCAAACACACAAACTATAACAGCCCTCGTGAAAATTTCATGTAATAAAAGTTAATAAAGGCAAAATAAGACCACGGTTAACGGACATTTATTCCAAGCTGAACGCTGGGCAAAGATATCCTAGTGGGCATCACTGGATGTGTGTTTTGGCTAAGGAAAATTGGCAAAGGATAAGGCAAAGGAACTAAAAGGAAAAAAATGTTTTTTTGACACGTTATTAATGAAAGTAAAGGAAAATACGAGAAAAGGAAAGTAAAAGTTCATAGGTTGCATGTGAGGAGGAAATTGAAGGAAAATAATGGAAAATGAAGAAAATAGAGGCCTCATTAATAAAAAGGATTATGGGTATCAGTTGGTAACCTTTTGTCATTTCAAGTTTGGAGCTCTTTCATTGTTCTCTCTCTCTCTCTCTCTCTCTCTCTCTCTCTCTCTCTCTCTCTCACTCTTGATCACTTAGGGTTTTCTCGGAGCACTCTTGGTTTGGATGAAGGAAGAGAAAACAAGCAAAGGGAAAGGAAGGAAAGAAAGGAAAAGCAAGCAAAGGGAAAAGAAGGAAAGAAAGGATCAAGACCAAGATCAAGCAACTTCAGCAGGAATACTTGCAGGTAACCTTTTGCATGTGTGATTTCCTAGTTGGTTTGGACATGGATGGCTATGCATGTTAGTTTATGGTTTCCTTTGCTATCGGTGGCATGGCTACGTTGGGTTATGATAATGGTTTTCAATATAAACTTTCCTTCTTCCAGATGTCATGGTTTCGGGATGTTTATTTTGGTTTTGAGCTTTGGTTTAGAAGATGGCTTTCAGAATCTAGGGTAGAGGTGGTCTCAAGGTTCATTCACAAAGGCCTCGAAATCCCTTGACCAATTTTGGTGGGGTACATGGTAAAGCCCGAGGGAGAAGTATCAGTTTAGAGCCTAGTGATCTGGGTTTGGATTGCGGTAAATCCTAAGAGACTATTCTCGGTTTAGAGCATAGTGATCCGAGATTGGATTGCGTTAAAGCCCAAGAGACAAGGAGACAAAAAATTCCTCAAGGATAGTGATGGATTTTGAATGGCATTCCAAGCTAGGTTCAATTGTGATCAGAGCACTAGTTTTGGTGTGATCATGATTTGGTGAGGGTGGAGGTGGTTTAACCTTTGGATTCCCTTGGTTGTTCTTGCATTGGTTTCTCTATGAGATCACACATTGATGATTGGAATATAGCATGGGGGTAACTCACTTAAGGAGAGATTTGGTTCAGCCATGTATATGGTCAGGTGGTATGTGGAAGTCCCGAACCTGGTCGAATTTGCCTATGATTAATAAAAGCTAAGTTCTCCTAATTATGTAGTTGTTTATATATGTATTTAATGGCCATCATATCTATGATATTTATATGGTTTAATGTTGGCTATAAGTATGGTTATGTGACTGGTTCATCTCATTGTCATCTCTTGTATTTACTTATAATTGTTAAATGGATGGATGCAAGACCTAATTGATGATATAATAGTCCAATGGAGAAGGAGGTGATATTTCTGGTTATGTTTCATAAGTTCTTTCAATCATTTATGCTTTGCCTTTTATCCTAGACATGTTTGTTGCATTAATGCCAAGTGTTTGACAGAATGTAAACCCCGGTCGAGGATACTTAGGCCAAGTCTTGAGGTTTATTTTCAATATATCATCATTGTTATCATGTTTTGATCAATTATGAAGGTTGTAACAAATTATGGGAAAAGGACAGGGTTATGGGCTAGAAAAGTGCCTCAAAGCTCGGGGTCGCTAGCACAGGTCTGTTGATAAAAGTCCACATTCATTGGCACAAAGCCCTATGAGAACGACTTTGAGTGGTTGATCATTTTCTTGCCTATAGCATGGGAGAGACTTTGGGTTAAGAGGCTTAAAAAATTGGTGCGACTGAGGGAAAAGATTTCTAGGTGGCTGACATTTCTCCTATGGGTGTAATTGCTGATGTGGATTGGTTTGTTTGATGGGTTTTGTTGATTCCATTTCCTTAAGGTCATAAAGGAGATTGAATCCCTTATAGTAAACTCTCCAGTCACATTTTTTCCTAGATGGTTGGCTACTTGGTTAGACTTGGGAGGATGGCGTGTTAGATATTGGTATCAGAGCGTGGTTGTGCTCTCCTTGGGTGAAGGTCCTTGGTCACACATGCATGTCATTTGCATGTGTGTCTCTTACACTTGAATTCCATGTGCTTTTTGCATTGCATCATGTTGATCATATTTGTAGGACACTCCATATAGGAGAGGTGCTCAATATAGGTATTATTCTAGTTTTGGTTATGATAGACATCATGATCTTCATCGCCATCATCCTTATAGGAGGAGTGATAGGGGATACTTACCGGATGAGTTTAAGAAGGAAAAGCCACATAACTTTGATGAAGATATGAAGAAATCACAAGATGTAGAAGCGTGGTTTCTTGGTATGAAGAAATTCCTCTGATTGGATGATTATTCAGAAAACATGAAAGCAAAGATGTCCACTTTCAGTCTCAAAGGTAAAGAAAATATTTGGTGAGAAGATGTGAAGAATTTCATAGGTATACATGATGAGGATTTGACTTGGCATGCATTTGAAAGGCTCTTCAAGAAGAAGTACTTGTCATAGAGGTACTATGATGACAGAGCTAAGGATTTTTATGAGTTATGGATGGGCTATATGACAAGTGATGAGTATACTAGCAGATTTTTGGAGTTGTTGAGATATGTGCCTTACCTCAAGGAGGAGAAGACAAAGTTTTAGAGATTCGCTAGTGGATATCTAGTTGCATACAGAGAGCAGATTGAGCTCAATGAGCCTAGATCGTTAGAGGAAGCCATTCGAAAGTTGAAGCATTGTTATGAGCAGTAAAAGAGAAAAGTTGAGCCCAAGAAGGACTTGAAAGGAAATGAGAAAGATAAAGGAAAATAGTCACCAAAGATAGGAAGACCTCAGGATGCAAGTGAGAAAGAAAATACAGTTCCTTATAAGAGATTCAATACAAATGCGAAAGGATGTCGAGAGGAACAAGCTATAGGTGGTGGTAGGGAACAATTGCAGTGTTGGATATGTTGTAAGGATCATTGTAAGAGGGATTTTCTGTAGTACAGAGTGGTGATAGACCCTAGATCTAGAACGCTCAAGAGGCACATATAGTTGGTGGTGTTAGTCATAACATTCCTTGAACCTATGTTGCTGTGAACAACAGGCAGGAAAATCATCAAGAATCAATCATTAATATGGATGGTAAGATTTTTCATCAAGTTGTTTCTATTTTGATTGATCCTAGATATAAATATATTTATATTAATCCCGCCCTGGTAGATAAGTGTGGTTTGAGAAAATAAGTGCATGCAGAATCTTGTTTGGTACAGTTGGCTACATGTAGAAAGAAGAGAGGTCACCATTCGGTAAGAGCTTGTGTATTTGAGTTAAATGGTATGCCTACATGAGGAAATTTGAATGTATTTCCATTAGGTTCCTATAGTATGCTTTTGGGTATGGATTGGCTATACCTTCACAAAACCAAAGTGTATTTCTTCGATAAGGCCATTGAGTGTGTTGATGGTAGTGGGGAAAAGAGGATTTTGCAAGGGAGGAAGAAGTCTACATCAGTGAGGATGGTTAGTTCTATCTAGGCTAACTGTAGTTGTAGAAAAGGTTGGGTGATTTTTAACAATGTAAACTTTGAAACGGGAACAATAAACTTAGAATGAGAACTCTAGCCAAAAACCCCCAAAGAAACATGAAAAACAGTGCTAAAAATGAAAAGTGTATATAATGGAACGATGTTTTTTTTAGGGTTAATTTTCAACATATTTAAAAAATGTTAGTAAAACCAATTTTTTTTTTAGGAAAAAAACACACTAATGTTTTTGGTAGAATAACATTTTTCTTTTCCACGTATAATTTTAGCATTTTTTAGTAATGATGATAAAAATAAAATAATGGGATCTGAAGCACATTAAAATTCCATCAATTTTCGTCCATGTTATTAAACATATAATAACATGACACTAAAGATCGCTAAAATTATAATTGTTTTCAACCATAACAATAAAGATACAAAAAAAATTGGAAAATATTCAACCATAGAATTAAAAAACTCTAAGTTTTCAATACATTTAAATGATGATATTATGAGCAAATTACATGACTAAATTAGTCAAAATGTCAATACTTGTAGATTAAATGAAACACACATTATATCTGTAAGTTATTGTTGCATTGTAGATATTATAGACAATAAAAATCATCATAATTAAAACATATAATCTAAAAAACATAAAAATGACTCATAAATTCATTTAACACCATATGGAAATCAATATTTTTATTTCAAGGTATGATGCAAACATCAGTTATATAAACTCTCTTAGAGAATTATTCAAAATCACTCATATTTTCTTGCACACCATCAGAATTCACGTCTTCAGATGAATGGCTGGATGAAGATGAATATGTTCCATATTCTTCTCTTTCATCAACTAATGCCCCATCCAAGTCCACATACATGCCCACCATTTCAGGTTTCAATATTCTTCTGGATCTATGACTGGTTTCTACAGACTCCAATCTCAACATTGTTCCTTCTAGTAACATCCTCTTTAGAATCTCTATCGTCTTGAAGCGAAGAGTTCCTCTCTTTGTTAAATTGAAGTCTTAAAAAAGTATGTCAACATCCTCCAATTTTAAGAGGTCTGTGTAGTGACAATTTATATTTGTACCTTTTATTTTTCTCTTTCCACCAATTATTTTATCAACTATCATCTCTGGCTTGTACACATCATTGAATGGGTGTGCATTTGTGGCATACCAATGTACTTCAACACCTAAAACATATTGATTTTATGTAATGACCTTTATAACCTTAGAAACCCATAATGGATAGCCATTGGGATCTCCATTTGCTAGCACTGTGATCATACAACCCTCCTTAATATTTCATATTGAACCCCTGTAAAGGTCTTCCATGGCTTCACATTGTGCACGATGTCTTCAGGAATGAATATAAATTTCTATTTCCTCTACGTGTGAAGAATTAATAACACCTTCAGGTGGTTGTCGTTCAACAATGTTTGTTTCCTCATGTTCATTTGACACATTTTCATGGCCAAATAAATGGAGTTTTCAAAGGTATATCTTCATTTGTTGTTCTTGAAATGATATCAATTTGATTATTGAAAAAAGGCTCCCAGCAAACTGAATCGCCAATATCAAAGTACTCATATATATATCTAATATGTCTTTTAATTTCTTCTAGGGAATCAGAATAATTTATATATCCATTCTGGCTGTGTGCATTATGAACTTCCGCAACTGATTGTAATAACAATATATTTGATGCAAATATTGGATTATCTAGGAATGAACTTCAAAAATACCAAACCTGATGATGACACCCATTCTACAATAGTCAATACTTCTTGCCCCATATTAGTGTTTTCCCATCAATTTTTTTGATATGAAATTGATGTTGGAATCTAACCTCATTAAGTTATTCAATGAATTTCTCCTCACCATGCGATCCCAGAATAAACCTTCGCACATGAATAGGTATTCCAACACATAAAAAATAGGCACTGGCATATATGATCTCTTAATACATTCAATTAATGATGGCAAGCTCCCAACTTCCTTCCTTCTCAATGTGACTGAAAAATGACTGAACAACTGATAAATATGGTCATGAGTCTGCCCAACAAGAAGGAAACCAACCTTTACCTTTTGAAAAATTATCAATTCAACAAGCATGTTTAGATATCCAAAACAATCGGATTTTTGTTTTCACAACAAGTGTTGTCCAATTGTAGATACAAAATTTTAGCAAGATTCCCAGACCAATAACAAAGCACATAATGAATTATGGTCATTTTCAAATTTGCATCATTATGAATATTTGGAGCTGTGAAGTATATACTTGCCAACATTTTCCCATTGAAGACCATACAACCGACCAAGTGATTCTAAATACAAATTTCCTCCTGTAAATGTTTGGGTGTGTGAACAAAATGTGGTAGAAGTGTTTTCTTCTGGTCCATACCATCAATTATCAAACCCAAATATTTATTTGGATTATCATAACACTTATTTCTATGCTTTTACAACTTTTTCCTTTCACTTGTTTGTTGTTCACAATGGTCTTGAAGTGCTTTGACAATGGAATCTACATAACATAGAAGAAAGTCATTAATAAATACATTTTCATAGTTGATGACTATTCAATTTTAAAAAGTAATGTTATGAGTGCTTACCCCTTTCTGCCCCTTCACATTTATTCCCTTTTTATTTAGGAGAAGCACATGTATTTCGAATCCCCATCCTTGTATTCTTAGGAATACGGGCATTGTTGAATTCTTTCTTCCATATCTTCACAAATATTGATACATAATAAATCGACCATGCCCTTTAGCATCTTCTACATATATTTTTTATAAGTTGTAGATTTCTCGTCTTCAGAAATTATCTGCAATATATATTGTCTCTCTATTTTTCATACACTCTCCATGCTTTGAAAATAAGTCTTTCATCCATGACATTGCAGTATTTGATAATGGCCCAAAGTATTTTTTATGACGTACTCCTCGATACAATGTGGGATCCTTTTGCAAATTTTCTTGGATTCTTGACATAAAAAAATTACCCATTGAATGAAACATTTTGAAAGACTTTCTATAGATAAATAAAGACTGAATATGATAATCATAACCTGAAAATGTAGATTGCACGCACCTCACTAAATATGATTTTTTCATGCTTTTATTCATTGACAAATATCTCTTCCTTTTTTCGAATGAAAACTTGAAATCCATATGTTTCAAACATTTTTTTTTGACAACAATCACCTGAAATGAGAGCACTGATAGACCTTCTTCTTGTCAGATACTATGTTCTATCCCTTGTATAACTAGAACATCTTTGACTGATACGAAAAGGTCTGCTCCTACTCTTCGATACAATATTTGCGAGTAACATCTCCATCATTGGATCATTATCTGCACAAACATTTGTATCATCATTATGATGAATACTATCCTCACTATGATAATTTGTGCTTTCCAGATACTGACTTGGAGGATATTCTTCTTGTTTTCGTTCTTCAGTGCTACCCTCATAGCCCTTAGAACTAGGACTAAATGAAAAATTTGATTCGATGTGTATTGGATATTATTCATCATGTGAATTGTCAATGTTGCTCTCATAATCCACAGGATTATGACTATGTGAAAAATGTGACTCTTTACTTACTAGAAATTCTTCATCCTGCCATTCGTCACTTCTGCTCTCATAGTACTTAGGATTATGACTAATTTCTTCATCCTGACCATCGTCACTATTGCTCTCATAGTCCTTAGGATTAGGACTAGGTGGAAAATGTGACTCTCGATTTATTGCAAATTCTTCATCCTCGCCTTCATCACTGCTGCTCTCATAGTCCATAGGATTAGGACTAAGTGGAAACCATGACTCTCTATTCATTTGAAATTATTCATCATGCTCTTCATCACCGCAACTCTCATAGTCCATAGGATTAGGACTAAGTGGAAACCATGACTCTATTCATTTGAAATTCTTCATCATGCTTTTCATAACCTCTTCTCTCATTTTCCATAGGATTAGGACTAAGTGGACACTGTGACTCTCTATTCATTCGAAATTCTTCATCATGTTCTTCATCACAACTTCTCTCATAGTCCATAGGATTAGCACTAAGTGGACACCGGGGCTCTCTATTCATTTGGAATTATGCATCATCCTCTTCATCATTGCTTCTCTCATAGACCATAGGATTAGGACTAAGTGGAAACTGTGACTCTTTATTTATTTGAAAATCTTCATCATTCTCTTCATCATTGTTTCTCTCATAGTCCACAGGATTAAGACTAAGTGGAAACCGTGACTCTTTATTTATTTGAAATTCTCCATCCTTCCCTTCATCAACACTACTCTCATAGCCCTTAGGATTATGACTAAGTGGAAGATTTGATTCTATATTCATAGTGGAAGAATTTCTATTATGTTCATCAATATGAATAGAGTTGTTATGCAAGGAACATGTTGATGCTTCACAAAGCAAAACTTCACTATCAGAAGAATGCATGCCTTTCAAGCAGAAGAGGTTGAATGATACAAATAAAATCTCTCCTAATGATAATATATATCTTGAAGAATGAAAATTTCCCTCCAAAGTTCCCCTCTAAATTTTTTCACCGAAATTTTTCCCTCCAAAAATTTCATTTCATGTATTTTCCTCCATATTTTTCTTCTAACATTTATTGAAAATTTTTAACTAAAATTTTCTTTGAAATTAATCTTTTAAACTAAATCTTTAAATTAAAATTGTAAACTAAATCTTTTACCTAAATTAATTTTTTACTTAAACTATATAACATTTACGAAACAATTGAATGCTTTCTTAATTTTTATTTATTCTTCTATCACACACATTTAAAAAAAAAATGCTATATCACCATAATGATTTATATGTTAATTTTTTATAATAAAAAAATTAATATCACATTCACCATGTGGTAAAAAATTTTTGTAATGTTCGCTTTATCATAATTTACTATATTGCCATAACAAGATTTATAAGTTAAACTTTTTATAATAATGTATTAATCTCACATTAACCGTGGGGTAAAACAATTCCGTAATTTCTGCTATATCATAAATTTCATTATCACTATTCCTCACATCAAATCAAAGATTTCCAAGGTTCGTTAAAATACTTGGAGTGATTTTGTGGAGAAGCTACATTGGCATCGAAAACATATTCAATAGAAGATTATCGCATTTGAAAGGTTAATTTCCCTTTTGTTGTGTGAAAGTTTTAAAAGTCAATATTTTTACTAGTAGTTATGTGTCAGCTCGGTTGTTATTTTTGTGTAAAATCCCTGAACAAAAACGTATTCCAATAAAATAATACTTAATTTTTTATTAATTTAATTTAGATTTTTTTTACAAATTAAAAATTTAGATGAGTGAGGCTTACCCAACAACCCCATTGCAAGAAGTAGGTCACTATGTCCGCAGTTGGCATGGTGGGCCCGGTCGTACCCAATGGCATCACCCACTACGGTGGCCCAGCCCTCCAAGGGTGAGGGCTGATTCTTAGAATCGGGCCTCCACCCCCATAGGCCCATTGGGCCATGGGAGAGGGGCGAGAGGGGGATGCGTACATCCCCTTCCACCCCACCCCCGCATCGGGGGATGCATGCATCCTCTCCCACCTCACCCACACGACCCAACGAGGTGCATCCAGTCTACCCCACCTTCACGGCCCATCAGGATCATGGGGGTGGTGACCTGATTCTGAGAATCGAGCCTCCACGCCCACGAGACCATTGTGCCGTGAGGGTGGGGTGGGAGGGTGCTTCTCCAACTCCTCCTTCCCCACCCCCATGGCTCAACAAGCCTATGGGGGTGGAGGCCCGATTCTAAGAATCAGGGCTCCATCCCCATGATCCCATGGGGTCGTGGGGTGGGGTGGGTGCGGGCTGCATTTTTTTAATTTTTAATTTTTAGTTTCTAGTTCTTTTTCAAAGGTTATGTTTTAAAACATAATTTATGATTTATTATTATTTATCATTTTTAGATTTTGTTTCGTTTTGTTTGTTTATTTAAGTTATTTTTTTTTTTTTGTAATTTACTGATTTATATATATGTGTATATTTTGTGCAGTAAAATGGCATTAAAGAAGATTTATGTCAATCTTTCTAGACCAAAAAATGTTAAGATTAAAGGTGGATCCTCAAAAAAACACTCTTGAACGAACCAAACATGAGCTAATAACTACAAATCTATCAACTGCCTCAAATGATAAGAAAACTATTTCATATTGGAAGAAATCAAAAGAAGTGGAGCTTACAGAAAATGTATGGTATGTGAAAGATAGAGAAGGCAAACAAAATCTGCAGATATATCTATGTGTTTATATCCCTAACAATAGTGGACTTTATGAGGTGCGGGGAAAAGTCATAGACATCTATTTCATACCGGACACTGAAGTTGTTTATGTACTTACAAAACCGCCCAAGTCACATCATAAGATTAAATATCAGTTATCATTTTCATTGTATGACACAATGATGTAGGAGCATCTAGGCCTAGCCATCAATGTGATGGTGTGGTCACATGTTGTGGCTAACGAGAGTTTGGAGGAAGAATTTGTTATTTAATTTTATTAATTTCAAAGTATGTAAGTAGTTATATTGTTGCCAAATATTAAGGAAAAGAGGGAATAGGTGGCAAGTGATCCTCCCTGCGTGGAGATCAAGCCAAGTAGTTATACTGGTTAGTTAGGGTAGGATATTATTTCTAAGTATATAATGAATTCCTTCATATGTGGAAGGAGATTGTTAGATAGGACATATATTTATTTCCCTTTCTTTTTTGAAAAGATAGAGAGAGAGGATTCAAGATGATTCAAGATGGGATAGTAAGCCTATAGGCAGATTAGGAAAACATGTGCTCCAATTAGAAGAATCAGGCCAGAGATAGATGGAGAGCCTCAAGATGTAATTATGTGTTTGTATGTTTATATAGAAAGATTTTATTTTGAGTGTGGAACTGTGTATTTATGCCATTTTCGAGTTCTGTTGTATACATATGCTTGATTGTTTAAATTCCATTTGTAGGCATGTTGTTCGACCAGTGATCACTTAAGGATCGATGGAAATCCATTGATAATTGAAATAATTGTTATATGGATGTCATAGCAGAGGAAGGATTTTTAACACATAATCCATCAAACAATGAACGAAACAAAGTCAAAGAGGAATAGATGAAACGATGCATAGTGACTGCTAGATCCCATAAATCAACAGACTAGATCAAAGCAAAGAACATAGATCTATTATTATCGCATCAACGGATTGTTATAAGAAGGCAGACCTCAGGCTTCAAGAAATGCTGGTGAGCGATTGCCGATATATCGCATTGGCGAAAACCTTTAAGTGTTATTGAACTGCCTTGAGGAACTATGATCGCGATCATGCGATCAATTCTCAACCGTCAGATTAGAAGGAGGATTGACGGCCCAAATCTAATCGCATATCGTAGAGTTTAGTGGACGGTGGAAAGTGGAACAATGGTGTGCAAAATGCGAAATGTGATAGGCCGATAATGCAAAGAGTCGATAAGCCAATCAGAGATCGGAGCGGTAAAGAGAAATAACTTTGGACCAAGAGAGCAGACCTGATAAAGTAATGAATGCATGTGTATAAGTTTTGAGATGGCTTAAGCTTTTTTGGTCAGATTTGTTTGTATTTCTATGTATTCCAATATTGTGTGTCCATGATAAATTCGATAGCGATATTGCGATAGATCCTTAGGAAGGGGCGATGAGTAGACTCGAGGGAATTATAGATGTGAGTTTAATCTTTTTGAAGTCTAGCTTATGTGTAGAAGTGGGTTCCCAATGCATTTCTGTGTATTTCAATGCATTCCAATAGTATGAAGAACTGGTTTTTTTTTTTTAAAGCAAAGGCATAAATTTAACACTTCCGATATGTAATGTGGGCATGAAGCTTAAAAGGCTTATGAGTGTTAAGGGTATCGATAGGGTGTTTACGGTGTGGAAACCAATTGGTTGTGTCATTTTGGTATCAAAGCAAGGATGTCTTGCTTATGAACGTTATGATTACAAACGTGTGAAAGTAGCAATGGTTGAATGAATGGCAATGTTGGGCACAGGACTACAGTAGTGAGATTATAGGAAGAACTTTTGGAAGTTCTTAGAGATAGTAGTAGAACCTCATTCCAGCTGAGGCTTGGAATAGATAAGGATAGAGAAGTCCTTAAGAGAAGTGAGTGGAGCAACTAGAGAGAGAGAAAGATTGCTTAGTGCAAGTTCTAAGGAAAGAGGAATTGGATATCAGGCAAAGGAGAAGCTTGGTGGGAAGATCAATTTAGAAGGAAGTTGATTGGTTGGAGGTGTAGAGCTCACACAGAAGAGAAGATGGCTATTGAAAGTCATATGGAAGGTTCAAAAGAAGGATACAAGATGAAGGAGAAGGGTGCTCAAACAATTTGTAAGAAACAGATGAGTCAATAAGAGATTGACAAGGAAATCACTGAGATAAGAGAAGAATTTGATGCGTTAGTAATGCTGCTAGAGGAGAACCAAAGACAAGGTTGGGTCTTGAAGAAGATGCTAGTGAAGTGGCCTAAGTTGCAGAGAAGGCTACAACAAAGACAGGTAAAGGGGTTGACGGAAAACCTTAGAGAAACAAAGGAAGAAATGGAAGATTCCATGTGTAGACTAGAACAGGGGGAAATTCTAGGTGAAGAGGATAATTATAGATCAGTTGAAGATCTCATGAACTATTGGAATAATTCAAAATAATTAGAAGATATGATGACAAGGGAAGCAGCCGAGGCAATGAAGCCTTATGATTTTAATTCTCATAGTTTGTGTATGTTTGCAGGATATGCAGACGATGCTGGACAATCTGGTGAAACTTTCACAAGCAGGAATGAAACTCTTGAGGTGAAGTATGAGGGAGAATGCCTTTTAGAGGAAAAAGGTGATGATTTATTGCAATAGAAAGAGTTCATGGATGAATTTCTATTTGGTGTAAGACAGTCAGATGAAGTTGATATGGACCAGAAGTATAATGAAAATACCACAATGGTATTCCAAGAAGGTAAACACATGAATTTTTCCGATGGAATTGATGAAAGAACTTTGCAATATGATAGTGCAGAAAACAAGATAACTCAGGAGGATTTCTAGGAAAAGAATGAAGCTGAGAATGAAAGTTATGATGAACTACTTGGAAGATTTCACATGGAAATAGAGTTCTTGGAAAGATTGCTCAAGGAACCTGAAGGAGAAACAAAGCTTTTAGAACCTGATAAAGAAGAGATTGTGGTTACCATGCATGATAGGGATGAAATGTCTCAAACATTTATAGAGCTAAGTAAATGTTTAGACTCTTCAATTAACGATGTGACTATAGGTACAGAGGACAACATTAATAAGCATGATGCTGAAATTAAAGAAATTGAGCAGAGATTATTTGAAGGTGAAATGGAAGATCAAGAGCAACAAGAAAGTTATATCCTTAGAGACATCAAGGAGACAGAAGAACTAATCCAACAGGATGAAGATGGAAGAAACCAATAATTTAAAAGAGATGATCAGCTACATGAGAGTGAATTTGAAGAAGACATTAGATTGCAGGAGTATAGCAACTGGCAGCAGAATGAAGAACAAGAGATTAGTCTAGCAGTACAAAGAAAGAGAAATGAAGACCGAAGATACAGATGGATAATGAAGAAACAGGTCAAGTGGAAACTATTACAACAGAGGTGGAATGACAAGCTGATAAGCAAGTTCAAGGAACTTGAACAAATTCATATTGATTTGTTAGAGAAGGAGAGACTCAAAGGAATGGAGTCAGAGCAATAAGGATCTGCTGAAATCCATAAGATATATAATGGAATATTGGTGCTTAAAGCATCAAAAGAGGATGAAGGATCTTGTATTTTAAAAACTAAAGATTGTTGTGTGTTTGTGGGTTATGTAAAATTGAGGGAAAACAAGAAGCTATTGGAAACTGTCATAACAACAGGCGGGAAGATGACTACCCATAGTCGTATGAGGAATAAGGAGAAAAGTTATAGTCAAGCGAAGGAAGATCTCCAGTCAGATGACATGCAAAGGATAAGTCAAAAGGAGGATGGCAAAGGAATTATTGAGATCAAAGAAGTGTTAGGAAAGGAAGAGATCCATTCATATGAACATAGAACAAAGAGTTTTCTCAGGAAAACTGATGAAGCTAATACAAACCAAATGGAGAATCTTATGGCATGTTCAAAAAGTGGGAGTCAACTGGAAGAGTTGATGATGAAATTATTTGAGGAGACCTTGGTGTTTCATAGTTTTGAAACCAATATTTTGTGTGTAAATGCAGTATACAATAAATTAAGGCAAATGTTTAATGTTGTCATAAGTGAAGGGAAAAGAAAAGATATGATTTTTCAGAAGTTATAAGAAGGAAATTTACATAATATTGTGATGCAGAGGAAAGAGCAGTTCCTAAACATAGTTATAGTGAATTATGCATATATTGGACAACTATTGAGGACTGAAGTCAAAGGCGAACTGTTACCAAAAGTTGATATAGAAGACTTTGTAGATATTAAACAGTTATTGAAGATTATTGACATTGAAGAAATCCAGAGTAAAAAAACAAAAGTTGCAGACAATGAAGTTAGTGAAGATCGTGAAGATCTCTTGGGAGAAATTCCAAATGAGATGACAGATTTGTGGCATGAGTCTAGTCTTTTGGAGGAGAGGCAAGAAAACCAAAGAATAAGTGATCAGTCTGGAAAACCAGAACTGAATTAGAATGAAGAATTTTTCATGGATGACTAAAATGGGAAATAAGTTGTTAGAAATGTTGGCATAATGAGGAAATAGGGTAAAGCATTTGTGTTTAATGAATTAATTGATTATAGTGAATATTTATATGCGGGAAGAAAGCAATGCGAATTCAATTCAAAACAAGGAGTTGATTCTAAAGGTTAGATCGAAGTAAGGAAGGGTGAGATTAGAATGTCACAGAAAGATGGAATGATATTGAATTTACAGTATGGAATTGTTGAACTAGAGATGAGTTCAAGAGATGATAGTAACATGATTACTATTTTGCAACATGGAGTTATTAATGAAGAAGAGGCTGAAGATGACATTTCAGAAGCAGACAAATATGATTGCATAATCCTTAAGGGTGCAGAATTTAAGTTACTATAAGAAGAGGTATTCCAAGCACCTAAGCAAGCAGGAATAATTCTTAGTTTTCAGGAAATTCGTGGAATTGTAGGTATACTGGAAATTGAAGTAGGAAGTGGTGAAGCCATGATTGAGAAACCAAAATAAGGAACTGGAATTATTGCAGAGTATCAATGGAGAAGGCATTTGTATGTTTTAGAAATGTATTGGCATAGAGATTATGATGTTCTAATGCAAGAACACATCCAGTTGTAGGAGAATAGTATTCATCATCTGAGAAGCGAAGTGGGCAAAGAAATTGATGAGTTGTGGAGACTCATAGAAAAACATTCCAATAAAATATATAAAGGACAAAAGAAGGAAGGAAAATTGGCTAGAAAGAATGGTACAGGTGAAGGTAATGGTAAATTTCAAATTAAGGTGTGGAAGCCTGACATAAATTGTGATGATGAGCAAAAAGCAGTAAGATATATGGAAGAGATAGCAGTAGACAGTAAGAGCATACCTAGTGGGGCACTGCAACATAAAGTATGGAGTCTAGGAGAATAACAAACAACAACAATAACAAAGGAAAAACTACTGAACAAAGTATGGGATCGAGGAGGACACAGATCAGAAGCACATGATCAGGATATCATGATGATTTTTAGCCTTGGGAGTCTGATGCAAGAGCATCTAGGCCTAGCCAACAATGTGATGGTGTGGTCACATGTTGTGGCTAATGAGAGTTTGGAGGAAGAATTGGTTATTTAATTTTATTAATTTCAAAGTATGTAAGTAGTTATATTGTTGCCAAATATTAAGGAAAAGATAGAATAGGTGGCAAGTGATCCTCCCTGCGTGGAGATCAAGCCAAGTAGTTATATTGGTTAGTTAGGGTAGGATATGATTTCTAAGTATATAATGAATTCCTTCATATGTGGAAGGGGATTGTTAGATAGGACATATATGTATTTCCCTTTCTTTTCTAAAAAGACAGGGAGAGAGAGAAAGAGAGGATTTGAGAGGATTCAAGATGGGATTGTAAGCCTATAGCCAGACTAGGAAAACAGAGGCTCCAATTAGAAGAATCAGGCCAGAGATAGATGGAGAGCCTCAAGATGTAATTACGTGTTTGTATCTTTATATACAAAGAGTTGATTCTAAATGTGGAACTATGTATTTATGCTAATTTCGAGTTATGTTGTATACGTATGCTTGATTGTTTAAATTTCATTTGTAGGAATGTTGTTCGGCCACCGATCACTTATGGATCGATGGCGATCCATTGATAATTGAAATAATTGTTATATGGATGTTGTAGCAGAGGAAGGTGTTTTAACACATAATCCATCAAACAACAAACGAAACAAAGTCAAAGAGGAATAAAAGGAACGATGCACAGTGACCGTTAGATCCATAGATCAATGGACCAGATCAAAGCGAAGAATAGAGGTCTATTATTATAGCATGGACGGATTGTTATAAGAAGGTGGACCTCAGGCTTCAAGGAATGTCGATGAGCGTTTTCTGATATATCGCATCAGCGGAAACCTTTAAGTGTTATCAAACCCACCTTGAGGAACTCCAATTTTGATCATGCAATCAATTGTCAAACGTCGGTTCGGAAAGAGGATTGACAACCCCAAATCTAATCGCATATCACAGAGTTTAGTGGATGGCAGATGGTGGAACAACAGTCTGCGAAATGCGAAGGGCCGATAAGCCGAAGATCGGAGTGGTAAAGGTGAATAACTTTGGATTGAGAGAGCAAACCTGATAATGTAATGAATACAGGTGTGTATGTTTTGAGATCTAGCCTAAGCATTTGTGGTTGGATTTCTTTGTATTTTTGTGTATTTCAATATTGTGTGTCTGCGATAAATGCAATAGCAATATTGTGATAGATCCTTAGGAAGGGGCAATGAGTGGACCTGAGGGAATTATAGATGCGGGTTTAATCTTTTTGTAGTCTGGCTTATGTGTAGAAGTGGGTTCCCAATGCATTTCCATGTATTTCAATGCGTTTCGATAGTTTGAGGAACCGGATTTTTTTTTTTAAAGCAAAGGCATAAATTTAACACTTCTGATATGTATATGTGGGCATGAATCTTAAAAGGGTTATGAGGGTTAAGATTCCCAATAGGGTGTTTAGGGTGTCGCAACCAATTGGTTACGTCACACGTCAAAGGAATCTACAAAGATGTGTAAACAAATTATAAATGAAATTACACAAGATATGGTAAGTATTGTTAATTATTTTATGTTTTACATTATTGTAACTGTATCATTATATTTTTATAACTTAATTTTTATTGACATATGATATTTTGTTTGACAGAATGTTATTGAAAATATTTCAATTATGTTGGGAGGAATTCATTTCATAGAGCAAGATATTATTAATGTTGTTAGTAGTTTCTACTAAGGGTTAGAGGAAGGTATGACAAAGAAGAAAAAAATAGTAATTCATGATGCTACAAAACTACATCCAAGGGATTAGCAAATAATGTTGATAGTGGATAAATCTAGCAAAGGTAGACATGTTACTTTTGAAGATGAGGAAGTTGAAATTGACATTGAAGAATATGTTTCCATTACTGAGGATGACATTAGAACTGATGTTAGAAAGGAGAGGAGCAATAAAAGACCAAAAGTAGCAATGCCCAGGAATGTCTCCATTCTAGTTAAGGATGAGAATGTTAGGAGGAAGAAAATGAAAGCTGAACATTCTCGAAAAGTCAATGCCACCAATGAAGATCCTAGTGAAAATTCAAAAGAAAGTAGGGAAATAATTACACCAAGAGCTGATTTAGAGGATGGCATTATTAAAACAAACAAAAAAAATACATTCAACATTACTTGACAAAGACAAACTTAATTCAGGGTGGTTGTACATTTCAGCTTAATGTGAGACCAATCTATAATCCAGGTGAAGGACAATTTAAATATCAAATCAAAAATTCACACCACATGCATGTTCACAACTTGAAGACATTGACGAGGTAAAATCAATATGCTCATGTGGTTAATTATGTGCTTCTTGTTGATCCAGTTTAGGTTCCCAACATAGAAGCATTTGATAAGTCAAAATGTTTTGAATACAATTATTATGTGCTTGGGGGGCACCATTCTCTAGAAGCTCAAAGGTAATTGATGGAGGAATGTCTCAATAACCCACATTTTGGAACAATGAAATATATCATTTACACTGGTTTATCAAATACGTAAGAAAAGTTGTTGGAATGAGATCATAATACAAATAATGAATATATGATGTCTATGACTTTCATCCAAAGGGTTAGATTTATTCATAATAAATTTTAAGAAAAATTTGGTGGGGATAAGATAAATGTTACTCTAGAATTTCGAAAGGAATGTTGTATGCAAATAAGCGATCAAATTGAGGAGAAAATCAATTCAAAAGGCAACAAAGTAAATTCTCATATATTCAAAAGTATTGCTAACATTTTCTAGTTGCCATTTAAAACTAGAGAGACATGGGAAAAGATAAATGAGATTTTTAGCATGTGGGAGAACATTGGTATTAAAAACCAGAAGGTCAAAAATTCTAAACCATTGATATGTAGGTGCAATAAATCAAGTCTTGAAATGAAGTAGCTTCCAGAAGATATGACTATCACACCTTGGAGAGCATTGCAAGGACTAAAGGATGAAAAACTTGTCAAAGAAATATTATCTCATGTGAAGTGAGGGGAATTATCATTGGACGAAATGTCTAAGGATATTCAAAAGTATGTTTGTTGAATTATTTTTACTAATTTCTAGATTTTAATTTTATTTTAAATATAACATATTGTTCTTGGTGTTATTTGTTATACATATCATTATATAAAAGAAAATTACTTTATCCATTCAGTCACAAATTTTACATGAAAATACAAGAACAAATGGTTAAATTGTTGAATGAATGTAGTTGGGATGATGTTGTATGCAACTACCTAGATTAAAGTTCTACATCAACACTAAAATATTTTTTTCTTGAATTTAAAAAGGTATGTTGATTTATACATTCATTTTTATTCATCTATATACTATTTTTATTTTATAACTTATACATATATTTGTTTATTTTATTAAAGATGAGGAATGATGCAAATGGAGCATCACATAGTTTTAGAAGCTTTATTGAAAAAAATTAGGATCGAAATACTGATAAAGCAACGTCTTAGGAATGTTGAACTTGATCCAACTCTTAATCATTTCGTTTGGAATGGACATGAAACTATTCAATATCAAGTAATACACAATGACTGTGAAGACATTGCTAAACTCATAACTAAAAGGGATTATTCCCTAGTTCTTGCAAATATTCCCCATGGTTTCAATCTCCCAAACATTGACTATGATAGTAACCCTTATACTTATCAAGCTCTTAGTAAAGTGGTTGAGAAATTTGTAGAAGTTACATCATCACCGTTATGGAGATTTGTGACATTTCATTCAGACAAAAAATTGACAATGTTATTGACAAGCTTCAAGCGGCAAAAAAATCAAGGATGAAACTTACATGGTAGGATGTTGAAATTGTATGTCTCATTAATGTTAAAAAATTCATTTATGTACAAGCTAATTGAAATTTTACTATTTCATGTTACAGGAAAATGTCGAATCTTCTTAATCGTGAAGATCAACCAATTATAAATGATTGTGAGTTCATCCATGTTGATAGTTGGACAAAAGATGACAGCTATATATCTATGTTTTTTAATCGGGTAGATGGAAAGAGTCATAACCAAGTACTAGTTTATGATTTTGTTGTGAAAAAACTGATATTACGAAGATAAAGAAGCAAAAGGAGTGATAGTTAACATTTATCAAAAACCACATTCAATGACTAACTATCTTATAGACTTATGTTCTAATGAAGAACATTGGGTTCTGGATTTATTTTTAGGCTCAGGTAGGTTTTATTATATAGAATTGAATTTCAATATCTTCTTTCTTAATTTATATTGATTATACTAATTTACTTCATTATTTCTATTGTTCTTGATAATTAGTTACAACACTCGCATCTTGCCTACAAAAAGGAAAAAAATTGCATTGCCATTAAAAAAGATCCAGTATAGTGAAAATTTATTCAGCAAAGAATTAATGCTCTTCAATTCTTCCAAATGAAATGCAAGAAATTGGGTTGAAGAAAGGGGATTTTAGTGAATCACGTGTGGCCAAAAAGGCAAAGGAACCTCACCACCATTACATGGAATGATTGAAAAGCAATACATTGGGAGATTCGTAGACACGAAAGATCCATTAGAAGAAGAAAATGAGCAAAATAAAGTAGAAAATATTGTGGAAGAAGAAAATGATGAAACTCTAGAGGATGAGGAGTTTGGATTACGTGATATTGTTGATTAAACTTAAGTTATGCTTTGAAATCAAGCTCATTTTTTGTAAGTATTAATTAGTTATACTTGTAATGTTTTGACTTTGACATTTTATGAGAAGAATAAGCATTCAATTAATGTTGTTATATGTTCAATATTTCTATTATGTGATTTTCGTTTTAATATTTATGTGAATCATTATTTTTTGAAAAAAACTATGATTATTATTATTTTTTGACATGAAATTCATAAAAAAACTATTATTTATCCACTTTTTGTTAAAATTCTCCTACAAAAATTGTGATTTGACATGTCATTTCTAGCAAAAAATTACCAAAATGTGTAATTTTTTAGTTATATTTATGTCCAAAATGTTTGTTTTTATGTCAATTGTTAAAAATTATTGTTTTTTTAGAGACAATTATTTGATTTGAATTGAAATATTAATTAACGATATATAAATATGTAGAATATTGAAATTTTAACATATTGACCTTCTGCTTTAATTATGCAAGAAAATAAAGACCTCACTACCAAAAAAAATTAAAAGAAAAACAAGAAAATATGAAGAAGAAGAACACTTAAAAAATTGTTAAATTTAGAAAATAATTATTCACATTTAATACATTAGAAAATTTAAAGTCAGAAAATAGGTCTTTTAGAAAAAATACATGCTTTAGAATCAACACATTTTAAAATCAACATGCAAATCACTAAGATTCTAAAAACTAATCTACAAAAAAAAAATTAAAGTGTCAAAAACTATGCTAAAAATATATATATGTGTGTGTGTGTGTGTGTGTGTGTGTGTGTATGTGTGTGTATTCTGCATCACCACTTTTCAAAATTGGTTGAGTTTTTTCTACCTCAACAAAATGGGTAATCGTATCATTTCTCATTTCAAATTTTACATTGTTATTTGCAGTACACATTTCTAGTGATAAGGGTAAGGAGGTTGAGGATACAGATTTGTTAGGCAGATACCTAGTTTTGCAACAATTTTAGGATATTTTTGCCGAGGAAATTACAGAGTTGCCACCTCACAGGGAGGTAGAATTTTCTATTGAGTTGGTGCCAGGGGCAGCCTCAACATCAAAAACACCTTACAGGATCAACACACCTCACTTGGTTGAGTTAAAGTTGAAGCTGATGGAAATGTTGGAAAACGGGTACATTAGATCAAGTGTATCGCCTTGGGGTGCACTAGTGTTGTTCGTGAAGAAGTAAGATGGTACTCTTAGATTGTGCATTGACTACAGGCAGATGAAAAAAGTAATGATCAAGAATAGGTACTGTTAGGTTCCTATACCAATAGGTTTCATCTTTCATGATTGACAGTGGAAGGGCTAAATATGTTCATCATTACAGGCTGCAAAGGTTCCATATTTTGTTTACATACTATGAAAATTAAAAAATGAAAAGAGGGTATGCCTTAAAAGAATAATCAAAAGGCAAGAAAATCAAATGGTCAAGAGAAAAGTGAAAATGAACCCCAAACTAAAGACCAGGAAAGTGGCCAGTCAAAATGCCACTACTATCTTTTGGGTAGTATCATACTCTACAAATACTATTGCTAATCATACTTGATGGGTGGCCCAATAGTCTAAACTGGACCATGCCATGTTTAAATTGCTTGTTGCAGACTAGAGAATGTTTCCTATCCAAACAGCTCAAGCTTGGCAGATGACTAGCTAGGTAGAGAAACAAAGGAGCCCAACTGCTTAATCTGGGCCCTTGGAAGAAATAAGGGTACATTTTAGATAGGAGGGCAGTCAAAAGGAAAAGAGGATAATTGGGGTCTGCTAATTCAAGTGCACCCACATTAAATGAACAAAAAATGTTAGGATTACTAGGATGGGTAAGTAGTGCAAAGTTGCAGAAATGGAGGGCCATCACCAATTGGCTTATTAAGTGCAAAGACTCATGCCACCCAGGGTATTGGCATCAAAAGCAGATGGTGGAGGACAAAAACATTGAAAGCATGTCTAATTTCCCCTATTTTCCCCAAACATCATTTACTAACATCCCCAAGGACCTTGAGATCTGCTCAGGTGTCCAGTTGCACTTCATTTCATGACAACTATTGGGTCAAACCATGAAGTTTAATCAAGAAAAGAAGCCACATTTTTTGTGTAAAAAATCTTTTTTATCATTTCATTTATCTTCAAATCCTAAGTTTTACCTCTTAGAACTTAGTCTTTACCCCTTCACTCACCCCACAAAGCCATATTAACCACTAATGTACTATTTAGCTCCCTAACTCCCCCCTTTCCCTAATTCTATTAGGATCTATGAAAAATCTCCCAACAAATATGTATAAATAACCTCCCCCTAGCACTATAGCTATATAACCCTTCCTTGGGAAATATTAACCTATCAGGGGTTAGTATTAGCCCCCCTTTCACCCTAAAAACTATGGTTTTGGTCAAAAACTATGGTCAAAGGTCAAAAAATTCGAAAACCCCGCCCTCATTAGACCCCTTTACCCCTTTATCCGCCCAAAATTCATTGATTATAATGTTTTTTTTTAATTAAAACATTTAAAAAATGGGCGCGCATTAACCCATAAATCTGAAACCTAATGTTTTTACCCACCCCCGCGCCCAATTTATTTAAAAATATTAAAATATTGCGTGGGTCCCCCTCCGTTAATGGCCGTCACATCGGGATCACCGCCCACCGCCCGATCGCTGACCCCGCCCATCCAACGGTGGGCGGTCATTTTTATGTAGAAATTGCCTGACCTTTAGCGTCGGGGGATTGGCGGTATTGCCGCCGTACCCCCACCACGTGTCGACCTCCCGCGGTGTTCGGAGCCCCCCCCCTCAATACCGCTTACCACCCTTAGGCCCTCCGGGGAAACCACTTACTGCCCCATCCCTCGTGCTGACGTCACACCCCCGTCAGCGTGACGTCACCACGGCTATTCTGCCACTGTGCCTCCACGTCACCTCCACGTTGCCTGTCTGCCTGTCCACCCTGCCACCGTGTCACTGCCACCTGGGCACCCACGTCAGCTGCCACGTCACCCTGCCGTACCTGGGCCCATGATGACGTCAGCATGACGTCGTCACCAAAAAGGCGCCAAAGGGCCAAAAATGCATAAAAAGACGTGAATTAGCCGTTATTATTCATTCTTATTCATTATTTCCGGAGCTCCTCTGCATGCGAAAACGACGTTCAACGGTCGAAATCCAAATTTCACCCGCCAAAGTTGCTGCCACCCTCATCGTCGACCCAAGTGCCTGCAATTAGTCCAGTTCAACGCCTCCTACGCCATAAAAACTAGGTATTTGCCGCAGGCGACCTTCTTTACCCACAGTTCTCCTTTGTTCTCCTAATTTCCTGCATAAGAACTCTGCTAAAAGCTCCCCACTGATAAATTGTCCACTGAAATTACTTAAGAACTTGGTTAAACCCCTATGTGACAAAACTATGGAAGAAACCCATGCCCCTCTGCAAATTCACCATAAAAACAATTGGAGAAGCTGAGCTACCGGCTAAAAATGAACACAACAGTTCCCTCACTCCTGTTATAACAAATTCCCTTGAAACAACCAACTAATTAGTTCAAACACACTCTGGTTCTTCAAAACAGAGTGCCCCACAGTTCATTAAAATTGTAAGAGTCTCCCTACACTGTCAAGCTACTCACTGCCAAATAGAATTTAGCAAGCATTCCTCAGCCTTTGTACCAAACCTGAAAATCAAGCAAAGCATCCAGTTAAAACCAGACATGACCACTCCATCTGCACTAGATGTAGCTCCTGTGAATCCACCTAGTAAAGAACTGGAAGCTATGCCACTGATAGACAGTGATTTCCTCATTACAGACTTTGTGGCAGAGAGGAATCACTTACAGACCTTCTGCCAGCTAAGGAACAGTCACTTGGACAATAGTGACATGTATGGCATC
>APFE031414424.1:0-10476 GCA_000404065.3 Pinus taeda | reverse complement strand
ATTATTTTTTCCTGTGAACCTCTCTATGTTTTTAGATCCTTACAGATTTGCATCAAATTGTAAAGGATGTAGATGTAATTCCTTGCAAGCTAAAATTTTCTACCTTCTGTGGCCCTCTATATGTTTCTAGAGACAAGTTTTGGCTTCTACACATAACCAGCTTATATTAGAGTTTCAGTAATTTTCTTTCCGAAAAGCATCACAAATCCAGATTCCCCCCATTATCAATATTTTATGTTGTATACATTAATTTACTAATACAAAGTAGTGTTAAATACTTTGGAATGCTAGAGAAAACATTGTTGAACTTTTCTAATGGTTTTGACACAAAAAAAGTAGTTTTGACACAACAAAAAATTAGTGGCATTATTACACATACCATATACAGTGATCCCCTGCAGTTGTCCACTGCTCCATGAAAATAGAACAATTTAGAGCCTCAGTATCACTTGTCAGAAGAATATGACTTGTATCAATTGTGCTCTCATCTCCAACTATATAAGAACTTGTGCCCTTCTTACTGATTTGCTGGTAAGGCTCAACTATCGACTGTTGAACATTTGGAATAATTATCAACATAAACTGATGAGGTTTTGATTGATATTTTACTTGCCATTGCTACCTCGACTCTTTAATCATCTTTTGTGTTCCAATCACAAGATGCTCTTCTTGTTTCAGTCCAGGAAATGTTGTCAAAGTGGAACAAATTTGAGTTGTTTCTTGGACTTTCTCAACGTCCCTCTCAACAAACATTTCAAATTCCTGGTTCTTCTCAAAACTTCCTAATTTTTCTTGCAGAACTTAGATAGTTCCCTACAAAGAACAAATTATGTTTTCTCTCTGTTTTATTTTCAAGTTCTTCTCTAATTTCACCTGTTTCAAATCCCTACCCCTTTCTACAAATGCTTTTGATAAGTCAGATTTTTTCTCCTCTACATTTTTCTTTTCTTCATTTACTATATTAAGACTTCTACCAATTTTTGTAGATAGCACTACTTTCCTTGTAGTTTCTTTTCCAATTTTTTCCTTTTCACAAGTCATGTTATGTAAATCAACCTTCCCCTAATTCTATTCCCGCGTAAACTTCATATTGTCAACACCTTGATTAATCAATTCCCTCGTATAACTACTGTCGTTGTAACTCTAGATCTGATCACTATAACCCAAGAATACTCTTGATGAGATTCCATGATACATTTCAAAATTACCGAAGATAGCAGGCTGCAAGATATTGTTCAATACTTTCAACACATTCGTCAGCTAACTTGACCTTGCTTCTCCACACAACTGCCCCTACAACTCGAGAATCCAAGCTATTCATTCCCCCATCCTTCCTCTCCACTCACTTTTGCATTCATACTCCTTCATTATCAACACTCCTCCCTTCCTAATCCACCGGTGGCAACAACTTCTGCCATTTATCCCCACATTGATCTCCTTGTCTGTCTTCAATCTTCCCCTCCCCTTTCATGTTCCCCATCTTTAACAATTCATTATCCTCCATCCCAATGATTTCATTCAATCATAACACTCTTGATGAGATTCCATGATACATTTCAAACTGCCGAAGTTAGTTGTCCGCAAGATATTTTTCCATAGTTTCAACACATTCTTCAGCTAACTTGACCTTGATTCTCTGCAAAACTACCCCTTCAACTCAAGAATCCAAACTATTCATTCTCCCATCCTTCCTCTCCACTCCCTTTTGCATTTGTACTCCTTCACTATCGACACTCCTCCCTTACAAATCCACCAGTGGCAACAACTTCTACCATTTCTCCCCACATGGATCTCGTTCTCCATCTTCAATCTTCCCCTCCCCTTTCATGTTCCCCATCTTTAACAATTCATTATCCTCCATCCCATTGATTTCATTCACTCTCCTCTTCTTCAACAAATCCATATCCTATAACCTAGTGATTTCAATCAATTTTCTCTTCTTCAACAATTCAAAATCCAATCTCCCATTTTCTACAACCTGATGCCACAAATCAAGTGTCTGCTCTCTAATAAGCAACGCAATGACAACCCTATAGGAAGATCCATATTGGGTTTCATTTGTGCCTCAAACGAATCCCTTTCGGAAGAAATTCTTGATGCTTACCAACTTTTTAGTACTATGGGCAGACCAATTATGACGTTTCCATTCATACCTTCTTAAATGGCATCAAGAAATCCATAATTGCAATGAGAAACACCAGAAACTCCCTAGAGATGCTCCATAACCAGAGAAGCCATATACCTTGTAGTGTCATCGTTGATCATATCAATAGGGAACTTGTGCATGAACCTCATGTCATCAACTCCACACAATTCTTTCAATCTCCTTGCAAACCAGTAACCCAACGTTTGGCCTTTGTTAGGTAGGCCTATTGTTTTGAAATTGTCTTCTTACTCCACTGATATTTTTTAACCAAACACTGTAGAAAATCTCAAGCTAATTTCGAAATTCAGCCAAAACTCCTCAGCTATGTTCCGAACTTGACCGAGGACTTGCTTTGTGCATTCGGTGTTTACAACGTAAGGCTTCAACCCAGACTTCTCTAGCGTTTAGAGCTTGTCTGTATTATCTGTTTCCATCCACCTTGTGGGTTGTTGAGGCAGTAATTATGATTTTAACCCCTCCAAATCTCTCCTCTCTATGGATTCATAGAAGAAAAATTCAGATGAAAAGGTTTTATCATCATTGAAACTCGAGAACACTCTTGAAGAGTTTCTGTGAAAAATTCCAAGACTTCCTAAGTTAGCAGTAGCTAGAAATGATGGTGAAAATGAGATGTTGGTTCTCATTATGGAAGTTTTTGGCCAGTATAACCAATCCCAGAGCATTGAGTATTAAAAAATTCCAACTGAGAATTTGAAGTTTCTATTACAATACTCGAAAACATTTTCCAATTCTTCACAATTCCATGGCGACATGGTGGAAAAGGAGATGCAAATGAAGCAGTAACCCTACCTTCTTCAAATGGAGACCATTCTTGAGTGTGCCGCTTCTACGAGAGAAATGGGAACTTCTTTACAAATTCAGGAATGCTTCGTCAAGAGATAGGTCTCTAATTGTCAGTGAGAAGTTTTCAGATGATAATTGTAGTCAAATCCTTATAACATTCATGGAATTCATCGCCTTCTCAAATGATTCTCATCATGACAAAATCCTCAATTGAATAAGAAATTATGCCACCAAAAATTGTAGTGCCTCTCAAAATGTGTTGCAAGACCAAATCATGCACTTCTCTAGGTTTCTCTGAGCACAAAACCACCTTGAATACACACAAACAAGCCCACAGAAATCTACAAGCCTCAGGGTCTACAAACACAATATAGGGATCCACATACAAGTTACCATGAGCAAAAGGAAACTCACTTTTATGAACAAATGGTTGCAAGACATAGTCTATAATGATTACCACCAACTTGTCATGTTCCCTTGCCAGCTCGCCCTTCATCTTGTTTCTCTGCTCCAATCCCACCCGTCTAGAGAATCTTCTAGACTAGCTCATTGGAATTACATGTGTTTGGTTATCCAGGATATGATCTCCTCATCAAAACGTGAGATCACTGCAATATTGCTCCAAAAGATCTCCATTTGAAACCTCTTGCACTGAGGCTTCCATCCATCCTTCACGATCTGTTAGATATTGTTCAGCAATTTCAGCACAATCCTCTGCCAACCAGACCTTAATCCTCTGCAAAACTACCCATGCACCTTGATAATTCAAACCATTCATTCCCTCTTTCCTCCCTCCTTGCATTTGTACTCCTAGACTATTTTGGCTACCCAATTCCCCAAAATCCACCAATGCCAACGACAACCTACCCCTTTTCTCCTATCGATACCTCTTATACCACTCCTTGTCTTCCACTTGTTACTTCCTAATAAGCTCTATTTGACTAAAACATGAATGAACTCAAGACTCACATATCCTATCGACGTTACTTTGCACCTCTTAGTACAAATGCTAATATATGTATAATTGACCTAATAAAATATTTTAAAACCCCTTTACCCATTACATGTTATCTTAATAAATGTGAATAAAACTAAATTTATTTGTAAAAAATAAAAATAAAAATATACCCATATAAATTTATCTTGAATACTTACTCTTCACCCAAATAAAACATATATTTATAAAGCTAACCTGACATTTACACCATCGAAAGAAATAACTAATCTAGTTTTTCTTATAAGAAACGCTGGTGGATTAGTTAGCTTTTATGGTTAAACTCTGCACTCTCAAAGAAATCATCTTCCATTAAAAATGTGGTTCATAAGACAATGTTATATCAAATTTGTTTTAGAATAAATATAGATTATAATTTATATTCGTCATTTATTTGGTATTGTTACAGGCCGTTACCTAAGAAGACCTTCGACAACAAAAATTGGTGCCTCTCACCAAATTCATTTTAAAATAATATAAACTAGCATTTGCACCAGATGTTGCAAAGGAAACGCCGTAAGACATAAAGTGCGGAAATCCATTATCCATGTAGTGTGTGCATTGCTAATTTATTTAGAATCTACTACTACCTCCTCTTCTTGGAATATTAAATTTCTTATTACAATCCCTCTGATTATTGGCATCACAATTTTTCCACTTTAGTGGCTTTACCTTCAACCTAAAGAAACAAGAATTTGAGTCACTCAATTAAAAAGAAATTACTAAATTACTATTTATCAAGTTTTGCATAAAAACAATTAATAACTCATATTTAAAACCGTTTAAATATTTACAAGCCTTTAAGTCTTGTATTTATAACTCATATTTATAACCCTTTAAAATGAAACTAACTATCTATATTTTTGTTAATAATAAAAAGAATCTTATTTATAAAACTAACACTCACATGCTACTCCTATATATTTATATTATATTTAATATTCAGTGTCCATCAATTGAATGACAAGTTGAAAGCTCAACTTAATTGCACCTTTCTAAACTCCTTTGTGGAAATTCATGTCCCATTAATTTAATGACAAATTGAAGTTTCAAATATAGTACACATTTTATACCAGATTCGAAGAGTTCATGAACTTGAGTGGTTTGTTATATCGGGCGCTAAAACCTAATTAAAGTTTGTATGGTCCAAGTGCCCAGGAAGAATGACAACCATCCGATTAAAAGACACGTGGATGGTTGATCTGCGTATATGGCTGATTGGTGCGTAGGATACAGGTTCAGGGTTTGAGTTGCCATTTGTCGACAAATTTTAAATCCACTTGATGTATTAAACACCAGAAGTTCACTTTTACATGGATTCTTTAAACACCGGAATTTCAGAATAACCACATTGCTATTTGTATTGCCCTCTCTTCTGCAGTTTCAACCTTGACGCAAAGGTTGAACTCGAAAGTAGAGGTGAACGCTTTAAGATATCACTGGGAAACCGCCACAGGGAAATCAGTGGCTCATATCATGAAATTTGGAGGGAATAGATTTTGTGATAATGAAAGGCTATGGAATAGGGAACCCTCATGGTTTTGGGTCTGTAACTAATCTAGATCCATCATTTGATGTTGCTGTTATGAAAGACAAACTTACATTGGATGGAAAAATGGTTGAAATTAAGCATTCTATTTCAAGAGAGCATGGAATTGATGAAGGGTCCAGAGATAAAGAAACTGTCTACTGGTGACTTACCTCCATCTATCATGATTGAAGTCTTATAGAATTATTTCTAGAAATATGGAGTTGTTGTCGAGTCACAAATTATGCAAAAGTATAGTGTTGATCTGTCTCTAGGTTTAGATTTGTGAATATTAATGGCAAGCAAACTGTTGAAGATCTCCTCTTGAATTTGATGGCAAGGGCCTTGAAATCAAGAAAGCAAAGGCTAGGAACTCCATGCGAGATTCTTAATCTTCTTGCCAAACTGTTGAAGATATCCACTTGAATTTGATGGTAAGGGTGTTGAAATCAAGAAAGCAAAGGCTAAGAACTACATGCAAGATCCTTAATCTTCTTGCCATGGTTTTTCAGGAAGGGTAGCGATGATGGTGAATTAGGTGAATATGGGTTGCTCATGGTTATGAAGGGTAGCTATAGTGCTAAATCAGGTGATTATGGGTATGCTGATGGTTATGAAGGGTAGCTGTGGTGCTGAATCAAGTGACTATGGGTATGTTAATGGTTATGAAGGGTAGCTGTGGTGCTGAATCAGGTGATTATGGGTATGCTGATGGTTATGAAGGTCATGCAAGTGGAAGTTATGGTTAATATGGAGCATAGTTATGCTTACTTTCATTTGTAAGTATAGATAGTTCGATTGTAAGTGTAAATGGTTGGATAGATGCTGTGAAATGTTCATTCCACAAATAAAATCAATGGTACTACACAGGGATTTACTACATATCCCACTTGCCCCTGGAAAGTTTGGTAATAAAATGTATCAACTATCGTTTATGCCCATATTGGCACAACTGGTATATCAAATGGATTTGTAGCAGAGGCAAGGTCAATTGTCATTAGAAAGGTTAGAGGTTGGGACCACCGTTGTAATCTCAAAATTCCAACCACAAAATTTGGTCTTGCATCTTTGAAGTCTCTTTGTACCTGTTTGATCCCACATTCTTGAATCCATTGGTACAAGTAGAGGGAGAAGACAATTCATTTTTCTTTCTATGGTAATAATGTAAAATCAGAAGCTGGTATCAGTGATTCTAATGATAATAATAGTCCATTGAATTACTATCTTGATTTGGTGTTTATGGGGTTCTGGATTGATAGTAAATGAATATTTTTTGTAGGAAGGGGGTTCTGGATTGATAGTAAATTAATATTTTTGTAGAGAGGGGTTCCTTGTTAAAAAATATGAAATGGATATACTATTAAAGCTCACTTACTCAAATCTGAAATGGATATACTGTTAAATATATTTCTCTAGAGAGAGGTCATCTATTCCAAATCTCATAGGAGTAAAAAATATGAAAATTTTGATGTATTTGAAATTATTAATAAAACAAAAGAAATAAGCATGTCGCAAATGAAGTTAGTTGAAAAGTTTTTAAAATACCCCAAAAACTAAATAAGCAAAAAAACACTAAAGAAGAAAAAAAATTCAAATGCACCCAAAACTAAAGAAGCAAAAAATATTAACATTTTGCTGATGAATTTGAAGTTACATAAAAAGTTCTTAAAATTCTCCAAAACTATAAGTTTGAAGTTACATGAAAAGTTCTTAAAATGCTCCAAAACTATAAGTTGTAGCTCAAGATGCCAAATCCCAAATTTTTCTCAAATTGAAAGCATTACCTGGTTATGCCTAATACAAAAGAAAAAAGAAAAAATAACAGTGAAAAGGTGATACTTCAATGAAAACTTTAGAAATAATTTTAAAATTTGAGCGAAGTTCCTTATGCTCTTCACACTATATATTATCCAGTTAAATTTTATTTCAATGTTATTGCACGAAATTATTCCTATTTGACAAAAAGAAATTCAGCCACAGACTGCCTTACGAGTAATAGATCATTCCCTGTGATATATTACATCAGGAATTTTGGAGCATAATGAGTAACTCTGGGATCGGGTATAATCAGTTCGTTTATTCCGTATTTATCATTAAGGAGCTTAAAAAGAGCACAATGTCAAGCCCCTTCTGAACCTATCGCATTAATTAGCATATTCGAAATGAGGATATTCTTAATATTTAACAGAATAGCTAATGTAAACAAGTTGCAAGATCCACAAAACTAATTTGATACACAGGGTTTTCAGAAGCCACAGAATTTAACCAAGAAACTAACTTGAATAATGTAACGTTCTCATAGAACTAGGTAACGAAACCTAGTCTGATTTTAGAAAATGAACCAACAACACAATAAATTTTAAATCTGTACCTGTAATTTGATTTCCCATCAAACATTCTTTTGTGTTCAGCTTCTTCCCCGAAGCTTCAAGCATCTGTCCCTTCCATTCCTTCCTCTGCCGCTGAAGGACATGGCATAGTCTTTCTACCTCTTTCTCAGCTGCATCTCATTCTCTTAGAGCCCTCTTCGGGTCTCATAGGCTTCAAAAGCGTGTCCTTTTTCCAGACGGGTAACATATTTCCCTCGCATATTTTCTTCAGATCTTCCGGGGATCGGAGGGGTTTGTTGGAAGATAAAATATCGTCTGTGCAATCTGTACCCCATTTTCTGTTGTAACCATTCCAATGCAGCCTTAGGCTGAGGAACGGAACAGCCTGGAGTCTGCATAGCTTAAACACTACAATCTTTGGATAAAACTGGTCGAAAGTGAGCTCAAATTACTGCAAATGCCCTCGAAAATTTGATCATGCCTGCTTGGTAAGGCACTGAAGCTCGATCCCGAATGTAGAAATGCCGGTTTCGCTTAGATTTGGTACCAAAATGTCCCGAATTGAAGACCTATTCAAAGCTAGAAACCCTAAACCAAGATAATTGCTCTGTGTCCAATTGGAGCTGCGATGGCTGCTGCGGCGAGATGAGAAATTTGAGAGTCCCATGGACTCAAACCTTCAATCGATTAGTGGGATCGGAATTTTCTTCATCGTATCTCAAACCCTGGCTTCGTGTTTTTCCCTACCACTGCGTTGATAAATCCAGTGCAACAAATTTGAAATTTGAAATCCCGTGCAGCAATAACTGAATTATGATAAATTTAACTATTCTAAAAAATTATTATATTTGAAAATTTAAAAAACCATATAAATACATGAGAATTTATTCTGCAAATCCATTATTTCTGCTCTTTAAACATCTGTGCAATTTCTAATGACAGTTTCCTCGCCCATTTGAATGGTTTCATTTGCAAATACAAATACAATGAACGCCAGATTGTTCAATCATGCCGAGTACAAAACAATATTTCCATAACTTAGCACATGGGCAGTTTAATTGGCAATGCCTGTATTATGAAGTATTCCATTAATAATGAAATTCAAGATTCATGCCAGTATTATGAAGTATTCGATTAATAATGAAATTCAAGATTCATACCTGTATTATGAAGTATTCGGTTAATAATGAAATTCAAGATTCAAATTCCTGCGATAAAAAACATCCCTGTGGATCAAACAAAAAAGAAAAAGAGAGGTGGTGTATGTGGAGTAGAGAGGTGGTGTATATGGAATTCTCTGACCGTGTTGCCAACACATACGTGGAATTATCATGGACCCAATTGGGTTCATTCTCGGCTCATTTCATTTAGATACTGGCCTTCCAAGGAAATCATAAAAGCATCCTAGAATTCATCAAACCTTGAATCTGTGTCACCATATACTACATGAGGCATAATTTCCTGGATTATAGTCTTTTTCACTTCCTTCCTTTGTTCATTTGGAATCTTCTACAGAACCTTTATTACAGTCTCTTCTGGTATGTAAACTGAATAGGAGCTCTCATTAGCAGGCAGATGCCATGGATACTGATAATATGCTGTAAAGGGATTGAACAGTACGGGAATGCATCCTGCTATAAGCGAATCGAAAAAGGATCTTCGAGTAGGGTTGTCACCAGGAGGTTGAAGGCAGAATTCGGATTTCATGAAGAGTTTCACTGCGCTTTCAGAAGTCTCACAAACGTCGGGATTGTAATTAAAATATTCGCAACTCTCAGGTTTGCTTAAACACTGGTCGATGAGGATGGAACGAATGCTTTCTTCGCTGTTGAGTCTCGGGCCACCTGCGAAGCTCATCAGATGAGGTCTCTGTGTCGTGTTGATTTGCCATTGCCATTGCCAAATATCTTTATCAGAACTAGGATGGAAGAAAGTGGGATGTGAGAATGTGGAATGTGAGACTCCAATTTCATTCACATCCCATGGATGGCGTTCAATTAGAAGCTTCGTAAACAGCTGCATTTCAAGCAAGTGTAACAGCCTGCTTCCCCAATGGTCCCCATCCTGAAATCGCCTGAAATCCCACGAGATCTTGCCCAGAACCAGAACATGATCTCTTCCCTCATACCTCCTCCACCATGGTTGACATTGAAGCCAATTTGTGAGCTCCATGGCAAGTTCCCGTGCAGCAAAGGCATTTGCCCCAACCCTCCTCTCCAGCAAACTGGCTATTTGTGTGTGCACGAAAGACCAAGTGGGTTACTTTAACCATTTTTTAATGTTGTATATTAAATGAATTATTTCAAGCACATTAAGAAGCTAACAGTTCTATGAAGAACAATACATAAAAAATATAGATAAAACAATTAAAAGATCAATGTGTGAGCCAAAACAAAATGCTGTAACTTTCATATATCAAATTCAACTGCTAACTACATGATTAAATAGTAAAACTAATACTAAAATCAACTGTGGAATAATTCTACTGAAATTACCACTAATTTCTAGCAGCACTGACAACCCTAACAATGTGCTGCTTTAATCCCTAACAATCTGCTGCTAACAATCTGCTGCTTCAATCCCTAACAATCTGCTGCTTTATTTTTGCAGAGAACACAAAATCTGCTGGCTACTTTGTCAGCTAATTACAGAACTAATTAAGCATTAATTCTAA
>APFE031414422.1:42223-73987 GCA_000404065.3 Pinus taeda | reverse complement strand
CAATCCTGTCATTGATGAATTATTGGATGAATTGCATGGATCAATTTACTTCACCAAGTTGGATCTTCGTTCAGGATATCATCAAATCAGAATGAAGATTGAAGACATTTCGAAACAACATTTAGAACTCATGAGGGTCATTATGAATTTTTGGTCATGCCTTTTGGCCCTTACAAGCAGCCCTATCTATCATTTCAAGGTTGATGAATTCCATTTTCAAACCCTTCTTAGAAAATTTGTGTTAGTATTTTTTGATGATATACTAATCTACAACAAGTCTTGGAAGGATCATGTTGAACATGTTGACAAGGTGCTACAACTATTGGAGGAGAAACAATTATATGCAAAAGATCCAAATGTTTCTTTGGAGTACAAGAGGTGGAATATCTGGGTCATATTGTATCTCATGAAGGAGTTAAGGTAGACCCTAGCAAAATTAAAGCCATTAAGGAATGGAAAATCCCCACTCCATAAAGCATCTGCGAGGATTTCTCAGGTTGACAGGGTATTATCGCAAGTTTGTTAAGATTTATGGGAGAATAGCAGCACCTCTAACAACATTATTGAAGAAAGATTCATTTTCATGACTCAGAAGCAGCAAAGGGCCTTCGAACATCTTTAAAGAGGGCAATGTGCCAAGCACCGGTCTTAGCTACACCGGAACTTCACAAAAACCTTTATTGTGGAATGTTGATGCTTCAGGAAATGGAATTGGTGCTGTTCTAATGCAAGATGAAAGACCCATTACTTTTGAAAGTCGTCCAATCAAGGGAAAGTTTTTAAGAAAGGCTATTTATGAGAAGGAAATGTTGGCAATACTCCATGCACTTAAGAAATGGCGACCCTACCTAATGGGAAGACACTTCAAGGTAAAAACGGATCATGATAGCCTTAAATACTTTTTAGAACAAAGATTATCCTCTGAGGAGCAACAAAAGTGAGTCACAAAGATGTTGGGTTATGACTTTGAAATCATCTACAAAAAAGGGAAGCAAAATGTGGTGGCATATGCACTCTTAGGAAAGGATGAGGATGTGGAAGCATTGTTGTGCGCCATTTCTATTATCCAACTAGATTGGATAAACGAAGCAAGGGAGGAATGGAAGAATGATGAAGAATTATGGGCACTTATTCAAAAGTTACAACAAGATTCCAGTACATCTGATACATTTAGCTAGCAAAATGATTCGTTATGGTACAAAGATCACCTATACCTCTATAAGAATTCGCAACTCAAACAAAATATTCTTATGGAATTGCACACTTCTCCATTAGGAGGGCACTAAGGATTTTTAAAAACTTACCACAGGGTTAAGAAGGAATTTTTTTGGGATGGCCTGAAATCAGATATTCAAAAGTTTGTGGTGGAATGTTTGGTTGCCAACAAAATAAAGTTGAAACAATTAAGACACCGGGTCTATTACAACCTTTATCCATTCGAAGCCAACGTTGGGAGGAGGTTTCAATGGATTTTATCACAGGTTTACCCAAGTATGAGGGAAAGAGTGTCATCATGGTGGTAGTTGACAGACTTACCAAGTATGCACACTTTTGTGCATTATAACATCCATTTAAAGCCAGTACAGTTTCTACTGCATTTATGGAAACAATTCAAAAGCTACATGGAAACCCAAAGATTATTGTAAGTGACAGAGATCCCATTTTCACTGGAAATTTTTGGACAGAATTATTTTCTTGTCTTGGTACTCAGTTAGCTCATAGCTCATCTTATCATCCTCAATCTGATGGGCAAACTGAGATAGTAAACAAATGTTTGGAAGGATATCTTCGTTGCTTTGTATCTGATAAACAAACACAATGGGTCAAATGGCTGCCTCTGGCTGAATGGTGGTATAACACTTCCTTCCATACAGCAACAAAAATGACCCCATTTATGGCACTTTATGGATATCATCCACCATCCATCACATCATATTTAAGAGAAAATTCTAAGGTTCAAGCAGTGGAACATCACATCGAGAATCAACAACAAGTTCTCCAACTCTTAAAGGATAACCTAATGTTGGCGCATAATAGAATGAAACAACAGGCAAATCAACATTGCAGTGAAAGAAGTTTTGATGTAGGTGACTGGGTATTCCTACGACTACAACCATAAAAATAAATGTCCCTCAAGCAAGATAAGAAGGATAATAAATTATCACCAAAGTATTATTGTCCGTAAAAGGTGTTGCAAAAGATTGGTACTATGGCATACAAATTGGAGCTTCCTGTAGCTTCTCGAGTGCACCCAGTTTTCCATGTTTCATGTTTAAAGAAGGTTATAGGCGGCAAGCTACCAGTTCAAACAATATTGCCAAAACTTGACGAGGAAGGAAAAATTATATTCAAACCGGAAGTAGTCACAGAAACAAGAACTCGACAGCTATGAAATCGATCAATTTCGGAGTATCTTATCAAGTGGAAGAACTTATCTACTGAAGATTCCACATGGGAGGATGAAAATTTTATACAGAAGCATCCAGAACTACTCAAGCATTGAGGACAACACTTTTTTTGAAGGAGAGGGGCATTTTAGGTCCCTATAATACTACTGATTACCCCATTACTATTGTAGTTGTATCCCTTATTAATATTGTTGTGCCCCTATTGTCCCCGTATTTTTATTATATTGCCCCATGGAATCCCTCTATTGTTATTTTTGTGGCTTTATATTATTATTGTTAGGTCGATTGGGTTATATTGTGGCTCCTTCGACTCCTATATATAGAAAGGAGGTTGTCATTTGAATCATCCAAGAACTGTTCATTTGTGTAATGTAAAGGAGGTTTCCCCCTCGGAGAGGCTGAATTCTAAGGCGTTGATCTCTCTTTTCTATCTTTTTGTGAGCTGGTTTCATAACAATGGCCTAAAATAAGCACCACAAGCTTGGTACAAAAATTTAATTAAGTTTCTTTTGAAATTGAATTTCAAACACTTTAGTCTTGATGATTCAATTATGTTTGTTAAGAACATTGGAAAAATTATTGTAAATATTGTAGTGCATGTAGACAATATGTTGATGACATGGAACAAAGAAAGTTATATTTCGTCCTTGAATAAAGAATTGAAGAGGTGATTTGAGATGACAAATTTGGGAAATCTTCATTACTACTTAGCCATTGAAGTGACTCAACATCTAAAGTACATATTCATCTCTAAAAGGAAGTACATTGGAGAATTATTGAACATGTTTGACATGGATAAATGCAACTCTCTTTCTACTCCAATGGAACAAAATTTGAAGGTTGAATGAAAAGAAGAAAAAATTGAGGATGCAAATAAGTATAAACAACTTGTGGGAAGTCTTATTTGTCTTACTACACTCCATGTTTTGTTGAGATTCTTTCTAACTTTATGGAAGATCCTCGTGAAGGACATTTATTTGCTACAAAAAGAGTTCATAAATACTTGAAGGGAACTGAAGGCTTCAATTCCAAATATTCATAGGTGCATGACCTTTGCTTGATTGAATATTCTTATTCAGACTTTGATTAGGAAAAAGAAAATGAGTTCCAACTTCATGCTATCTAATGAGTCTTGGATCAGTAAATATCACTTATAGGTCACACAAATAGTCAGTTCCAACAGATTGCACAACAATGGAAAAATATGTGGTAGCTACATAGGTAATAAAGGAGATTTTGTGGCTCAAGAAAATACTTAAAGATTTGTAGGAGAAAATATTTGAATATTTGTAGGAGAAACAAGTGAATTATACTCCTCTTCCAGTTGACAATACTTCTATAATCAAGTTGGCCAAGAATCCTAAATTCCATGTTTAAACCAAGCATGTCAATAAAAAGTATCATTTGATTCAATATCATGTAGAGTCCAAGACTATTCCTTTGAGAAATTGTTCCACATATGAACAAATCGTATAAATCTTCATCAAAGTGCTCATAAGAGAGAAGTGTGAAAAATTCAAAATGATGGTTGGATTGAAAAGCACCCCTTTGGCTTAGGGGAGGAAATGTTGGACACAAAATCCTACGAGGATTTTTTTACAGTGTAAATAACTACAAATAGAAGGGATATGAATCAATAGCTTAATATGAAAGACCAACAAATCTCTTGAAAGATGAAACAAAGAGTCATCTACTGTAATAAAAACAACTTTATGTTAATGAAATGAGCATCCAATTTTGGAGTTACTTGTCATAAAATGAAACAACAAAGAAAATTAATTTAATTATTTTGGCACTCCTTTGCAATGATTCTAAGAGTAACGATATGGTTTAAAATTAAATGATAGCCTATAAATCCGGCCTAGACTTTAACTCTTATTCATTGAATTTCTAATCATATGTTAATCTTCTTTTCTCAAGTAATTTTGTATAACTCAACTAAAATAAAACTTAAAAAACTAATACCATCCATAAATAAAATGCATCCCGAGTTTTATTAAAATATTAATTTTTTATTATAAATAAAAATTTCATAAATATTATCATTAATTACAACAACAAAAAATTACGTATAACACATATCCCTCACGCTTTAATTTTTACGCATAATCTATATATATTTAAATGGTTAATTAAATTAAAAAATAAAATAGTAATGAAAAATGAAACCAAACCTTATTTTCAATATTCTTCCTTTCACTTAACACCTTACTAACTCTTCATAATGTTTATAATTACAAGACTAAAAAATGTTAATTTACATCTCCTCGTAGTATAACCAAGTGTTTGGTACAATGGGATGTTATCCTCTTCACCTAATTTCAAATTCCACAGGAAACATCTTTGGCCCATTGTGATAAGGCTCAAGAAGTAAACTCCCTCGTGTTAATAAAATCTTAGCTCTTGCTAAGTCATAAATTACTAATATATTTAGCTTACTGATTATTAGATATACTCTTGGTGTTATAATAATGATAGCAGCTAGATGCAATTTTGTGTCTTACTTGGATTGTTTCAACCAATTATAAATTCACCATTATAAAAATAATAAATAAATAAATAAAATAATTAATAATAAATAAATAAATAAAATAATTAGTAAGAGATTGCAATCTTGTTTCAAAACCAGATTTTAAAAAATTACAAAATAAACGTAAATGTGATATATATGAGTTGTCATAAATCGAGGAGGACCTTGATTTGCTTTTTATTGTGTGTTTTTTTGTAAAAATGTTTTCATGAGAACATACATCATTCTTCAAAATTATCCGCTGATTTCTTATCCCCACCTTGTACAACAATAAAATACGACGAACATTAAATATAAATTAATATATTGAGCATAAGGGAGGGAGGATGATTATTGATACCCGAGAGAATGACAAATATTTATTATTGTTATTGAATTGGTAAGATATGATGAATAAGCAAATTGGATATTTTATCCGTTACAATAGGATTATGATCACAAAATGATATCAATTGGGTTAATTACCTAATGACAAAATGATATTAATTAGGTTAATTACCTCACCTCGTTCAATGTAGTTATAAAATAACACAAAAAAAAATTTGAACATTTAATTTTTAGATTTTAACATTAACATTTTATAATAGTTTTAATATTTTTTCATAATTTCAAATTTAGATAATGTTGAGAAATATTTGATTGGGGATGAAATAGTTTTTAGAGTTAGATAACACCAGTATTGAAAAAATTGAGTTAAATAATATTAGTGTTGATAAATTTATCTATGTTTTTAAATTTTGTAATTATTTGTGGTATGTATTTTGTTAAGGATGTATATATTTTATGCAATTAATTGGCATGATGATTCATATTTACATGTAATGAGAGTGTTTTATAAATCAAAATAGTGTATAATTGATTGATTATGTATTAATAGATCATGATGGTAAAGGAAAAAGAAATTAAGTGAAATATTTCATGGGCAGATTATCATAAACACATTTAATGATTTCTCAATTTAATAACTCACTTATTTACATGGAAACCCAAATATTATTGTGAGAAATACATATTTTACTTTTACAAATCATATTTGGACTATCTTATTTTATTGTGTAGGTTCTCAATTAGCTCACAACACCTATTACTATCACCAATTTGTTAGACAAACCTACTCAACTAGCTCACAACTTCTCTTACCATCTCCTTTTGCATCAGATAAATAGTTGCAATGGGTCAAATGGCTACCTTTCCTGAGATGGTGATATACTACTTTTGTCCATATGAAATCAAAATTATCCCCATCTATAATATTGTATGAGTGTCATCCTCTATCCATCACATTAGTCTTGGTAGATAAAGCTAAGGTTCAAGCAATAGAGGAACAAATTGAGCATAACTTAAAAGAGGTTCTCCAACTATTTGTTGGTAATTTATTTGCATAAATTAGGACATTAAATTATCAACCCAAGAATCTATAAGCTTAGAAGCACACTACTATATGTGAAGAAATGGACTTAGGTTTTGCTTACTATCACTTAAGTTTAAAGAAGGAAATTTCTTGTAATGATTTCTAAAGGAAATATAAAGTTATGCCTATCATTATTTAACGAAAGCTACAATCTAAATATGAACTTTAAACTAAATGAGAATGTCATTAGCAACTAAGTCACTGTAGTGGCAATAATGAAATTCTAACTTGAAAAGAAAAATAACATTCTACTTGCCCACACGGTCTTGGATAGACTGTGATCAGGTGCGATGTTAAGGCACTCCTAGATGTTAAGTCACTAGTTTAATTCCGCATCCTATTCAAGTGTTGTTCTTGGACATGACCATGATGTAGTTTCACCGTTCTTGAACTTACAAAAAAAACAATATTCTACTTTATCAACTCAATAGGAAAGGAACTAATCTTCTTTGATCTAGGCTACAAAAGCTTACAAAGGTGGAGAATCAAGTTGTGGGATTTTATGCCTTGTGAAAGGCCCGCGCAATGAGCTTTTTTCACTTATGTAGATTGTTGAGTAAAGAATAAATTCTAATCACACACGCTTGAATGAAAGGCTATTCTAAAGCATGTTGAAAAACATAATTGATTAAAGTTTAATTAGTTAGTCAAGTGTATATTGGGGCGTATACTGATAGGAACTCTGATTGCAGCGCCTTTATCTCACTCCCTTAAGTGGATTAAAGACTTGCAAAAATACTCTTTTAGACTCATTCTTTTACTCAATCAAGCATATATATGGTAAAAGTAAATTACTATTCTTGTAAATCAAAGTTTTACATAAAAAACTTTGGATTCTATCCTAGCCTACCACTAAGGAAATGAAACCAAACACAATTTTAGTTTCCATAATCACCATACAATGGGTTTATTGAATTTAAGCCAAAACCTAAGAAAAATAATCTGAGAGTGGTGGCTTCTAAGGTCATTCTTAGACGAAAAACCAAAGAATCTAAGAATGAAGAGTGAAAACTATCTAACAAAAAAACCATTTAAGATTTGTCAGAATTTAAAGCTTCAATAGGAATGGGATAACTATTTCTTTCTAGAGAGTAACCTGGGGAAAGAGGTAGGCCAAGGGGAGGTTTAAAGCTACAACAATCTACAATATGAAAATAAATCAAATAAATCAAATAAAGCTACAACAGTCCACAATATGCACATGAAAGGAATGGTGCATAGGTTAAGCAATGGGGAGCTTCAAACCTTGAAATTGCACACATAAAAGTTATATTTGTTTTAGAAACTCAATATTGTTGCAAATATTGATGAAAATAAAATTGGTATAAATATTTAGTAAATTTTTTATACGTATGAGGAACTTAATCCCCAAACCTCACTTGTGTGTGCATTTATGCGAAACAAAGTAAATTTGAATGCTAATAAATCTTAACCTATCAAACTAATTCTTATTTTTGTCACTCATGTAGCTTGAATCCAACCTCTCAAATGGCCCAAAATCATGCCAAAAATGTGACCACACTCAATTGTGCAAATTTGTTAGCAAATCTACATTTTTCTTTATTGATTGGCCACATTGAATATACATTGACAAAACTTCTACAAAGGATTTTTCGTGGATCTAGGAGGATAACGTCCATCTCAATAAACAAATCAACAAAACCCATATATTTGTTTGCACCTTTCACATTTCCATATATCTAAACAAAGGAAAATTACTGGAATTCTTTATTTCCTATAAAATCTAGTAAAAACGATTTTACAGTGCATAAAAATGATCAAATTTCAGATATTATAAGGAGAATATTTTTAAATCATTAAAAATTTATTAATGTTAAATACATATCTAATAAATAATAAATTCTTGTATTTCTCATAATATTCTTCATCAAGGTGCAAGCATTTAAAATTTCAAACTAATGATTTTTTGAGAAGTTTCAAATAGTGTAGCACTTCGTAGCTTTGTGAATCTTCAATAAACCCTTGGAAAAAACCCTAGCTATGACCCAAAGATGACTGGCCCAGAGGGGGCTTCTCCCCTTCTTCAAATGACACAAAAACCTTTTAGGCCCTTGTTTCCTTGCTTTTAAAGAAGCCCAAAGTGAAAGATAGATATTGGAGAATAGGCCCTCGGTGGTGTTGCCTTTTAATTTTCAACACACATCCTTGGAATTCACAGAACATATTTTGGTGGGAAAATTCACCAGCATGTGGCCATCTCCAAAATTTATGGAGTTGTGGATCGAGAAGACATGGAAACCACTAATGAAAGGTAATATTGGATTGTATGCATGTAGAAATGGGTTCTTTTCTTTCCTGTTCGAGCACAAAAAAGATAAATATGTTATCTTCAGGAATGGCCCTTATTTTTTTGGGGCTAGGAGTATGTACCTAAACAAGTGGTCACTAGATCTTTGATCTAGATGATGACATCCCAAATGAAGTGCTAGGTTGGGTTAAACTAAAAAGGCTCCCTCTGTCATGCTAGAGTGATGATTGCCTGCAGACTATTGGGAATAGATTAGGTAAATATTTTGACAGAGATGAACCTAAGGAGTACTAATTTTCATGCACAAAGATATGTGTGGAAGTAAATCCAAAGAAGGGATTACTTGTGGAAATCAATCTCACTCAGGGAAAATGTAGCCACTATTAGGTCTTTGCTTATGAGAAACTCCCCTCAAATGTCAAATTTGTCATGAATATGGCCATTTTTTTGGGGAATAGAAGAACACATGTGTTGGCTTGATGGGCCCTGACCTAGGTTCAACGTTAAGAAGCCAAGAAAATCCCTACAATACTGGCACTTTTGACATAAATTTGTGGAGTGTAGACTGAAACCTCACCTGAAGCAGTATGAGGGGATGCAGGAACCAAGTTTCCGCACCCTGAGATAGTCGTGATGTCGATTTTTATATCCTCACTCCTATCTTCGCGCAGATTGATAAGCCCTTAGGGCTTATCGATTTACTCCCTTTTCCGTCTTTCATAACCTCTGCTAAGGTACCCGATTACCCTTCACGCAACCTTAGGCGATGATTTAGACACTCACATGCCTCTTTAACTAGGTTACCGATTTAGTCCTTGAATTGTATTAGGTATTAGCCAACTTTACCATACAAGTAATATTAGCCTCGTGTAAACATATATTATTGCTTGCGTTCATGCAATAGATGGAAACATATACTTTTGCGCATCAACTTAACATTATATCTAAAACTTAACATTCAACATATCATAATCGCAACATTCATAACAACAGTAAAATAACACTAAACAAAGGGAAATTACACAATAAGTTTAGAACACTTCTCTTTATTGATGATTCAGATTTTCAATACAGACTCTAACCACCCTGCACATAAAATTACGGGGGTCCGCGCACTCAACTACAGACTTCTACCCTAGGCCTCTGTGCACTCAGTTGCAGAGCCTCTTTCTCCGCTAAGACTCTCGCTCTTAGCTCTACCAAACCTATTACATCAATGACTCATGACTACTGCCCTCCCTTAGACTCTCTAAGACTCTCCTTTTTATACAATCCCATGGTATGTGGACCAAGGGAGGATACCAAAATTGATACAACCTATCTAAACTAAGGGCGGAAATCCTTTGTTAACTTTATGTATCTTCGCACTCCATGACCACAAAATGCGGAGACTTTACATTCTTCATACAAAATTCAGGCCTTCTGCCCCAAAACTTGGGTTTGTAACCCCAATATTAACCCCCAGGGGACCTGTTCCCAACACAACTTATCTAAAATAAGGGCGGAAAACCCTTGTTATCTTTACGTATCTTCGCACTCCGCGACCACAAAATGCGGAAACTTTACATTCTTCATACAAAATTCGGGCCTTCTGCCCCAAAACTTTGGTTTGTAACTCCAATATTGACCCCCAGGGGACCTATTCCCTACAAGCCCCTAACACAAACATGGTGACTCGCCCTCGAGTCACTTGGCTGGCACGAAGATATTGTAGCGAAGACCTCCCAACTCGACTTGGGAAATTGCTACCTCAGAGGTGCACTATTTTGTCGCCTGCTTCATTTCTTCTACCAACCACTCTGTCGTTGGTCCTAAGCCATTAGCCTGTAGCTTTTGCTGAGTCTCCTGCAGGGTAGCCAACTTTCTTTCGATGGTGGTTGTGATTGCGTAGGCCTTGTCCAATTAAGGCTTCAAGCGAACCTTGAGCGCAGATTCCTTGTGTTGAGTTGCGTCTACCTTCTCCTTCAATTCCTTGGCCTCCTGCAGCTTTGCTAGTCTCTGCATGATAGAGACAGTGCACATTGTCGCTTTAACCTCATCATAGAGCTACTGTAGTTCCCGTGCTTCTATCTCCAACCTCTGCACATTAGGGTCTTCTCGCAGGCTGATGAGTAGCTCGAGTGACTACTCAAAAAGTGTTGTGCAGTTCGTCACTACACTTGCTACTGCTGTTACTGCATTTTCCACAATAGTTGAGTGCTGCTCCCTAACTTTCGGTGGAGTTGAAGGCTAGGCCTTCAACTACAATTCCATGATATTGAGATTTAGCTCCAGCCGAACCTTGGCCAACTCTGTGCGTGCACTATGCACTGCTGTAGCGAGTTTTCGAACCTGCACATTGACTAGCTCAGCTGTGGGGATGTCCAACTTCGGGACAGTTCGGCATGCTTCATCTACAACCTTAGTTAGGCACTGATTCTTATTTGTGAGGTTGGTCACAAGGTTGATGGCGAAGTCTCTCTACACAACCAACTGATCGTTGTTGACCTTTCTCTCGCTGATTACTTGTAAAGCGCGTTGTTCGCAGGCCTGAAGTTTTGAAATTACTCCATCCTGTACAAGATGAAGCGCCTCGATAGGAAGCATGGCCAAGTTAATTCCCACTCCCTTGAGGGCACTGACAGCGGGCTTGTTAGCTTCAGTCGCTATCGTCAATGCTCCATCTAGCAGCAATATGGCTTGGGGGTCTCGTGCGTGCAACATCCATACGCCTTTTGAGGTGCCAAAGGAAAAACTGGTGGCCGCCGCACTGGTCTGAGTTTGTAACGAATGGATCTGCAGATCCCAAAAACCCATTTGAATGGCCTCCAATGCCTGTTGTTGCTGCCCAAACTGCTGTAGCAGTTCCGCGGTGACATCCCACACCGCATCCCCTATATCATGCAGATCACCCTATGTCAAGGTGATCAGATCCAAAGATGTCTTGCTAGCCTTGGACTTCTTCCGCATCCCTACCTTTTCTGGCTCTCTGGTGCGCTTGATATGAAACAGAGTCATCTCTGGGTCCACTCCTCCTTGTTCCATCTGTTCATCCTCTTCTTCCTCTATCTTTGGTGAAGGTGATCTTTGACCTCCGTTAGAGCCATGCTCCTCTTCTCCTACCTACCCACCTAACTTCTATGCGACAATGCACTCTGCCTTAGCCTTGTCGTCGACCTCCTTTTTCCTCTTCGCAACTAGCTGTTCCATCTTCAGCTTGGCCTCTTCCTTCTTGCATTGTGCGGTAGTCTTGCTTGATACCGCAGCCAAGTCTCAGGCAGTGCACAACTTTGTCGGCCAACGGTCAAGGACCACGCCAATCATGTCATCTGTGGCCAAATAGGGAAATTCGTGCCACTTATGCTTAGGGTCCTTTCATGCCCGTATTGAGATGTGGTGGAAGTCAGCCTTGAATTCCACGTACTCCTGGAACTTGTAAAAATTAGTAGGTGATAATTGCGACTTATGGTTGATGGCCATATGCACATTCATCTCCACTAAGGTCCAAAATCTCTTGCTATATTTTATCCTATTATGATCCTTAGTTGCCCACAACGAAGTGTACTTTGCGGCCTTTGGTAGGTCCGGTGCGACCAAAGGAAACTGACTGTCTTCAGGTAGCTCCCATGCTACTAGCACTATGGACAACAAGAGCCATGCATAGTGAAATGTCTTACTGAGATGCTACGCCTCGCGAAATTTGGCGAGGGACTCACAGAAGAGGTAGCGTGCCCAATTAAATTGAACTCCCTCCACGCATTGGGTTGCCAAAGCTACCACTGGTGCTGACACTTTGTCTGCGTGACACTTCTGCATGACCTTCCCTGCTAAGAGTTGCGTTGCCACTTTGATTGCAAGGTCACAGATGCTCGAAATGGCATAACCATGTGGTTTCTTTACCAACTTAAATTTTTCTGTCATGGTCTTCGTGAGGGCATGCTCACCAACCTTCCCGCCAAACATCATTGTTGGATTTCTCCCTGTGTATAACAGCCACGTGATCCTATGGATCAACATATCAATGATGGGTATTAGCTCCTCCAACCACAAAAACCCATTGTATACCAAGCACAACAGCTGCTTGATTACCACCATTGTGATGGGTGCTCAGTTGTAATACGAAACCCATAGCAGGTTGAGTAGTCCTGCCTTATCCACGCCTCTCAGCCACTTTGCGTGGCTCCAACACGGTTACTCCAGTGGTTTTGTGGAACATGCGGTGCATGAGTTGATCCATTGCTAGGCGAGGAAACCACTCTGTGTCCACTAAATCCCAATCTTCTAATTTCAAAAGGGGGATACACCCCAAGCGTGATCCTTCGAACATAATTTGGTCTGGCAAGAGGGGTGTGTGTAGGGTGATCTTACTTTCATCAATGTCTTTGGGCACCTTGGTCTTTCCCCTATGTGGAGGAACATACTCAGGAAACTTAGTGATGGGGTTAGACCCCTCAATTTCAACATCCTCCATTTCCACCCCCACATCCTCATCATCCATTAGGTATCCTCAAATCTTCTTCTTCCAGCTCCAGGTTAATAATCTTACCCTTTTCCTGTGCGGTGGGCTTGTCCTTCTACGGGTGTTTTATGGGATATATGAGCACTGGCTACGGTGGTGCGGCCTACTTTCCCTTCTTGTTCTTGGGACCCTCCTTGGTCGAGGTAGGCCTTGGTCTAGGCGACCGTGGCGACTTCGGTACTTCAGCTGGTATTTTTGTAGGCGCAACCTCTGGGGAAACTCCTTCTGTTGCCATAGCCACCTCTGAAACAACTCCCTTAGCTGTCACTGCTTCCACATTCATACCTTTAGTGGGCATCGACATAATGCTACAAAATAGCTCCTGATTCGCCTGTGGCAATGTCCCAAACAAAGAACTTGCTAGAAAACTTCGAAGGTTTCATGGTTCATGTGTGCCTAAGAGCTCAACAACTCAATTCTCAAAATTCCAAGTGTTTTTCACCGGGTAACCACTTGTAATTTATGGGCACTTTTAAATTCAAATCTGACTGTTCCCACAAAATCGATTCATTAGTGTTAGATTGGCGACATATTTGCAAAGATCTTGCCCATAAATTTTGATTTAAATGTCACCCCCCACACCATTTGGTCATTCTTTCATTGTCAAATCATGCAAATCCCTACACTACTGGCCCTTTCAACATCAATCTGTGGAGCCCTGACTGAAGTCTCACCTGAAGCAGTATGGGGGGATGCAGGAACCAAGTTTCCACACCCTGAGATAGTCGTGATGTCGATTTTATATCCTCACTCCTGTCTTTGCACAGATTGATAAGCCCTTAGGGATTATTGATGTACTTCCTTTTCCGTCTTTCAGAACCTCCACAAAGGTACTCGATTGCCCTTCGCACAACCTTAGGTGATGATTCAGGAACTTACGTGCTTCTGTATCTAGGTTACCGATTTAGTCCCCGAATTGTCTTAGGTATTAGCCAACTTTACCATACAAGTAAGATTAGCCTCGCATTAACATATATTATTACTTGCATTCATGCAATAGATGGAAACATATACTTTCATGCATCAAATTAACGTTATATCTGAAACTTTACATTCAACATAGCATAATCACAACATTCATAACAATAGTAAAATAAAGCTAAACGGAGGGAAAGTGCACAGTAAGTTTAGAACACTTCTCTTTATTGATGATTTAGATTTTCAATACAGGCTCTAACCTCCCTGCGCACACAGCTACAGGGGTCTGCACACTCAGCTGTGGACTTCTACCCTAGGCCTTTACGCACTTATCTGCAGAGCCTCTTTCTCCGCTAAGACTCTCGCTCTTAGCTCTACCAAACCTATTACATCAATGACTCGTGACTACTGCCCTCCCTTAGACTCTCTAAGACTCTCCTTTTTATAAAATCCCATGGTCCACAGACCAAGGGTGGATCTCCAAGACCGACACAACCTATATAAACTAAGTGCGGAAAACCCTTTTTGACTTTAGGTATCTTCGTGCTCTGTGACCACAAAATGCGAAGAATTTACATTCTTCATAAAAAAATCGGGCCTTCTGCCCCAAAACTTGGATTTGTAACCCCAATATTGACCCCCAGGGGACCTGTTCCCAACAATGCTATATGAATATAGGTGATGAAGCAGTAGTAACACAAGAGGAGAAATGGAAGACCCAAGAAAAGGGGGGAAATAGAGGGAAGATGATGAACAACAAAATCCAACCATCTCAAGGCAAGCTTGTAGCCTCAACATCACCAAATCATTTTGAGGTACTACAAATGCATGAAGAAAATGAAACAGAAATAGAAAAAACAATAAAAGGAAAAAAACCCCTAAAGAGGAAGTATTAAACATAGACGAGGAGGAAGGGAAAATACGGGAGCAAGAGAGGATGGATGAAGAGGAGCAAGGAGGGTGTGAAAAAATATCATCTCAACACCAAAAAAAGAAAAACATATTCCTACTCAGGAAACATATACAATCCCCTTGGCATTACAAGGAAATGAGGAAAAGGCCTTGCCAAGAAATACAAGGAGAAAGTGAGGGATTCTAGAAATATTTTGATGAGAAATCAAATGCAACAAGCAAATTAGGTTGATGAGGACAATAGTCATTAAACTGAGACTAGCAAGAAAAAGAGGGTACCATTCAAGTAAATCAACCTAAGAAATAAAGGCAAAGAAAAATAAGAAACTTGGGAATCAACCCCAAATTAGTGAAATTCTAAAGTCAACAACATCCAGGGATCAGGAGGTTATAATTAAGGCTCACATTCATCCACGAAACTAATGAAGTTCATCTCTTGGAAAATAATGGGGTATGGGAACCCTCACAAAATTCTTGTCAATTAAAGACTTACTATATTAAGGAAACCATAGATTATCTTCCTCCAAGAAAAAAAATTAGAGGAAGCAAAGCTCTTTAATTTTTCAAAAACTTTATGGAGAAGTAGTGTCAGGGTAGAAAAAAATTCACGAGGATATTAAGGAGGTTTGGGTACCTTTTGGTTATGATCTATGTTTATTTTACACACTAGTCTCAAGTCCAGATATTGGATATCAATGCTTTTAGAAAGGAAAGATATGAAAGAAAAATTCTTAGTAATCAATGTCTATGCTCCAAAAAATTGTGGATAAAAAATGATTTATGAGACTCGTTGATCTCACTAAAGGAATCTCAACAAAATCTAAATAGCATAGTAAGGGGGATTTTAATACAATACTCTTCTCTTCATAGAAGAGAGGTGATATAAATTTTCAAGACCCCTTCAAGGAAAGAATGTATGATTTGGTATGTGATTGGGATCTAGTAGACATAGCCCCCAAAAAGGAAAATACACATGGAAAAATAGAAGTTGTGGAGCAGGGCACATCGTATCAAGGTCCAATGATGGACTACTTCTTACTACACAATAAATAGTTGCTAAAAGGACTAGATTTTACCTCGTCAATTTTGGCTCAAGGAGACTTGGATCATAGGCCAATTTTGTTGGAAATTGACCCTCTAGAAAACCTGGGCCCATTCCCTTCCACTATGACCCTAGATGGTTAGATAAAGAAGGGGTCCCCGAATTAATTAAACAAGCCTGGATGGACCTAGTGCTTAGATTGCCTTCCTTCATTTGGGAATCAAAGATGAGAGCTGTCAAACAAGCCCTTCAAGCTTGGGAAAAATAAAAATACACTCCTCCAATTCAAAAAATAATAAAATTGGTGAAATAATTGGAGCAACACCAAAACTTGATTGAAAATAGCACATTGGAGAGTTGGCATATTGAAAGAGAAAAGGTCCTAAGCAAATAATTCCATTCACTAAGCATACAAGAGGAGTATTGGAGGTTAAAGTATCGAAGTGTCTGGTTGAAGGTTGGAGATAAAATTACATCCTTATTTCATAAGCAAGCCAAGGTTCGAGAATTTCGAAAAAGGGTAAAGGAAATCAAGCCAAAAGTTAAGCCAAAAATTTCAAACTTCTTTGATATAAAGCATGAGTATTTTATTCATCTTCAGTCTCTTTACACTGAAGACAATATTTAGCCTTAGACAAGGTGAGGGAGTTCCTATCATGTGTTCCATTAATTGTCATGGAAATGGGTAACTAACAACTTAACAAGGAATTATGGAACCGAGATTACTAAAGCAATTTGATCCCTTGATCTAGATAAATCCTCATGATCTGATATGTTTACAACAAGTTTTTATGGGGCCTTGTGGTCACTAGTCAAGAAAGAATTGCTGAGAATGTTAAATTGGACCCCGAAAAATGGTGGGAGTATGAACTCATCCGTTCTCACCTTCATCCCTAAGGATAACAAACCTATGAATTTCACTCGATTAAGGCATATCACCTTATGTAGTGAAACTTATAAAATTCTAACGAAAATTCTTGCAAATAGATTAAATAAGGTTCTTCCAGCAATAGTATTTTAAAATCAAGGTGGCTTCATGCAACATTGATAAATTTGGGATACTATAATTCTTGTTTAGGAAGACATCCATTCTAGTAAAGAGAGGGGGGAACTTGAGCTCGTAATCAAATTATACATGGCTAATGCCTTTAACAGTGATACATTCCTTCTAATTTGCAAATATGAAGAAATTAGGTTTTAATGGAGAATTCATTCATTGGATAAAGGCCTATATTAGTACTCCCTATTGGGAACGACCCAACTTGGTCCAGTTTTGGTAAAAAACTTCACATTTTGGGGAGCGGAGTGTGTGAAGTTCGCGAAGTTCTATTGACCGCGCAATTTCTAGGGGCTTCAGGGTGGGTTGAAGTCCCTCATTTTGTAATGGGTATCAAAGTTTTAGTTCATTGTTTTGTTGAGTCCATGGTATGTGGACTGTAGTATTTGTAACAATGTAATGTATTTAAGGACATGTAATGCTTTGTCGATAATCATAAAAACAATTAGATCACAACATAGGGAGATAAAATTGATCGAGTCTTTTGTTTTGGGTCTTAAGGAGAGGCTCTGCAGCTGAATGCACAAAGGCCTTGGAAGAGTTTGCAACTGAGTGCGCAGACCACCTGCAGCTAGGTGCGTAGGTCAAGAAGTTGTTTGTAATGAAAGATCTATCTTAATAAAGAAAAAGTTTTGGCAAAGTCTTTTGTATCTATATATGTTATTTGTGTTCTATCTATTTATGTGAAGTAATTGCAAGTAATTGGTGTGCTAGCGAACTATTATTGTTCTATAATGTGCTTATATTAAAATGAGTGTGAAAAATTCTGTAGTTAAAATACACTGCGCAGTAATGTTATGAATGTTGGAAGGATAATTAAAGAACTAAAAAGTGAAGTTAAGAGACACTCTGTGCAAGTCCCTCAAGGTTGCAGAAACCTAGTTTTGCAATCACCCATAGCCTCTTCAGGTGAGACTTCAACCTACTTGTGATTCGTTGGAAAAAGGGCTGGTGTCTGTGGGTTTTGTTGGTGTGAAGTACAGGATGAACCTGTGTCAAGCCCAACCAACTCAAAAAATGGTTCCATTGCTAGGACCAAGATATGTTTGAGGGATGTGGATGTGGAATCCATCAAAGAACGAAATACAAGATTAGGTAGATCAGAAAGAACAAGAATTCATAGTTTAGGAAAACATAAATCAGTGATTGTCGACTAAAGCTTAGTTGCAGAAGTATCTCTTTATAGAAAAACAGGGGATCTTCTTTGCGACGTTTTCTAATGAACTATATGAATGGATATCAAAGTTGACCAAGCATAAGGCTTGTTTCAAGAACAACGAGCCTACCATGTGGAGCCCTGAATTGATACAACGACTCAAGAATACTAACAACAATATCTCTAGATTGGTTGATTTTTGGATTGACAGTATCTTGGGAGGATTTATTACTAAGTTTGCAATAGATATGACTATATCTTACAATGAAGATGAGCAAATATTTTTCAAGAGTCTGAGAGGTAAGTACTTAAATTATTTGAAGATGTGGATTAAAACGATTTTGTGAAAATGGCGTACTACAAATGTAGTCAAATTAATGTTTGGACGAAGAGGAAATAAGTTTGAACCAGGATCGAAGTCTATGCGAAGTGTAAAGTGATATAGAATAGAATTCGAATCAAAGAAATTTATTGAGACTTACTATAGTCCCTTGTTAAGTGTGTTTGAGAGTGAAGAAGAAGGAAGTAACCCGACAACCCCATAGTATTCCCCCTCCCATCCTGAAGGTGTCGAAGTTAGGAGTTGAGAAAAACTATGACATCTTTGGGATTCCCCATCCCTATACTCCCCATACCCCCCATCCCCATCCACCTAATTCCCCTACACCCCCTCTCCCTCCCCCAAAGCCCCCAAGAATAAAAATGGCTGATGACATTAAGTTGCCTATCTTTAAAGGACTTGGATCAGAGGATCCTGAGTAGTTCTAGTTTGTAGCTGATGCAGTATGGAAAACAAGACAAATCACCGACGAAGATGTAAAGAAGGCGCAACTCATCACGATGTTATGAGAAAGAGCACTCCAATGGTACATGAAGTATGCTGTGACTAATCAGGCTACTTCATTGGATGATATTAAGAAATTGTTGGCATGAAAATTCAAGAAGCTGAAGTTAGAATAACAGTGGATTACGGAGATGAAGGAAATAAAATAGATGGCAACTAAGTATGTGTGGGAGTTGGATCAATGATTCAAGGTGTTAATGGGACAAGTAAGCTTTAACATATCCCTAGAGTAACATAAAGAATGGTTTATAGTTGCGTTTCTACCCCATATCAGGTTACCCTTGACACATCAAAAGATAGAAACTCAAGCCGAAGTAGTGGAGATTGAAATGAAGTTGGAAGCCTTGCCGATCAGAGATACTCATGTAGGAGTACATCAAATTTAGAGTCAGCTAGAAAATTTGACCTTGGAATTGCAAGATCTCAAGAAAAGTAAAGAAACCAGATTAGAAGTGTGGTGTACAAAATGCAAAGCAGTGGGCCATTATAAGGATCAATGCCCTGTGTTCATAGATTACTTGGCAACTGGAGCACTTAATCCAGTAAACCCAGGATCAAGTTTGTGGTGTAAAATTTGTAGAATGAGAGGCCAACATCTTTTTGAATATTTCTATTTATTACAAAAGTATGTGCAAACCCCAAAGCATTTGTTTTACAACTATTGTAAATCAATAGGCCATGATGAGAGAAACTGTCAAAGTTATGACTTGATATTGGAGCGCATTATTGATGCTTATAGAATGTAAGTTGAAGGGAATACATGCAAGGAGACAGGCAAACATGCTAGTCGATGAGGTTTTCAAGGAGGAGGAGGAGGAGGAGGAGGAGGTAGTCGAGGATACAGCTAGATTATCTGTTATAACTATGGACAAGCAGGACACTTCACAAGAGGCTACCATAACCTTGATACAACCTGAAGCTACTACAAATATTTTGATCACGTGATAGAGAATATCCCATCCTTATAGTGAAGATGCAGGAGAAAAGGAACTAGCAGCTTGCAACAAATATTCAAATGATGACCATTGAGCTATGGGAGAATGAACCGTGCATCAACATCGTAACAAGGAGTGGAACTATGATAGGAGATGATAATGATAAGAAGAATTTAGGAGAGACGTGGGTAAGAAAGACTGCAGAAAAGGCTCTTGGTTTCAGTATCCAAATGGAAAAAGAAATGCTCATGGGAGTGAAGCGAAGCTTCATGGATGCTAGGGCTTCAACATCTAGTGTGTAACCAAAGTTAATGCCAAAGAAGGACTGTGACAAAGTGTCTACTCTGACATAAGAATTATATCCAAGTATTTTGAAGTCGCTTTTACAAACTTTCATGAAGTTGTTAATGATTCAGAGGGTTGTCATAGGAATCTAAGTGTTGATAGACTCTTGCATTGATAAAGAGGTATTGCGAAGCGATCTATGCGCAGTGAACAATTTACATCGACAAAAGAAGAGAATGAGGAAGGAAATGATATTAACTGCGTAGAATGGGGAATATGATATGGATCAGGTAATCCTAGATTTAGGATCTGATGCCAACGTGTTACCTAAGAAAACTTGGGATTTAATGGGAAGACTGAAGATGCAATGGTCACCGATACGGTTGAGGATGGCTAACCAATAGAAGATCCTCCCTATGGGAAGGTTACCTAGTGTCATAGTAGATATCGAAGGAGTCTGAACCATTGTAGACTTCGAAGTGATTGGAATTGTAGATGATAGCAACCCCTATACGGTGCTGCTTGGATTGGATTGGGATTTCGATAATTTGGTGATAATCAATTTGAAGAAGAGACAAATGGTGTTTGAAAAAGACAATATGAGGGTCATTGTCCCTCTAGACCCCTTAGAAGGGGTGCACTATATAGAGCCTATCCGGTATGAGTACTGCGACGCATATGTCGATAACATTTATCAGATAACAACTAAGGAGGAAGACTGAATTAATCCCACTGCAGATGGAAAATAGGGTTGGGAAAAATATAGTTCTTGTACTTCAGATTCCGAGGAAGAACTGGAAAATTGGCAAAACAAGTTATATGAAGTCTCTACCACAAAATCACTTCGCTGCATAACTTTCGAGGCATGTGATCTCCCTTATTATGATGGGATCGAAGATGTAAACCTATTTCTTGATGAATATGAAAGAGAAATACCAAAAGAACAAAGGTTGCAAGATTTGGATGTAGCCCTGAAGGGTACACTTGCTAGATGGCGGGGAACTCATATAGTAGATTGGAAGTAGTGTCGAAGATTAATGTGGATCAGGTTTGGCTCAATCGACACAGAAATAGAAGTAAAGTATGATGGTAAGGTTGATGCCTGGGAGCATATTCATCGCTACACTTCGGTTTGGAAAGAAATTCTAGAACAAGAGTGGGTACATGGGTTTATCCACACACTAGAAACGTTTCCTATGAATTGGTATCTTGAAATAGAATTGTGACATGGAACCACGAACTAGACAAATTTGGTTGAAGGGTTCATACTAACATTCATTTTTGATGATGATTTCCCGTGTATAGACTCGACTCTTTAGGTAATCAGAGCAAATGTTTTTGAGAATGAAGCTCCATTAACTTGGTAGCATGATTAGGTTGCGAAGTTACAAAATACAATGGAATGTTATAATATCATTGTCGAAGAAGGCTAATGCGCGATATTCAAGGGTATGTCAAAGTCAATAAGAACTACACCGAAGAAGGCTACTGCACGATATTCAGGGGTATGTCAAAGATAAAAAGAACTGGGCCAAAGGAGGATTACTGTGCGATACTTAGAAGTATGTTGAAGTCAGAAAGAACAACGACGGAGGGTATATTACTGCGTGATTGTCAAAGATAACCGGAAAAATATGATCATTTGGAAGGAAAAAGTTGTCGTTAAAAGGAAGTTGTCATTAAAACGCGTGGGAGAAATGCATTTATTAAGCACAAATGGTTGGATCTAGTGCAATACCTACATTAAATGAACAAGATCAAAGCTAGTCATGAGGTCCGAAAATAAAATTAGCTATAAAATCTATGTCCCGCTCCACGTTTTACACTTTTCTATCTGGAGAATTCAGTTTTAAAATTTGTAAACAAGAGTGAGTCAAGTGTATGTCTAAGAGAAGATTTTAATAAATTTCTCAAGAATTTGCAGAGAAAGGGCTAGTGGAAGTCATGGAAGCCCAGGCTGGTCAATCCAAAGCACCAAAGGTACCCTTGTCCCTAAGGCATGCGAGGTCATCGCGAAAACAAGTAGTTACAGAAGAACAACCCAAGAAAAGACCTGAAAAGAGGCCAGATGAAGCCTCTAGAGTAGAGCTAAGAATGCCCCCAAGGAAGAAGACAACAAAAGAGCATTGGAAAAAGATCAAGCAAGATAAGAAACCTAGGGAGAAGGTGAAGAAGCCAATATAGCAGGAAGAACTAGAGGAAATCCATGACAACAAGGAGGAAGCCTAGATGCCTTAGATAGAGACAGAGGGCACAACAATTCCCTCTCTACTGCCACCATATGTATCACCAAGGAAACTAGGTGCCTAGCTGGTTAACGACCCAGAAGACAAAAATTTTGACACTTTCACACCATTGCTACCAGAAAAAGTGTCATTTGAAGGTGAAGTGCTGGGGAAAAGACCACAATTCAAAATGGAGGATTGGGACTTTAATGACAAAAATAAATATCCTCAGTTCAAGCCGAGTAAGTATATACACTAGGTATATTATCTAGAGAGTGGAGTTATGGGGTTGGAGACACACCAATGGGCTACAGGATCTCAAAGATCAGGCTTGCTTAACATGTTATACGTGTTATAATTCAGTAGAAGCACATCCAACATAGCCCATGTATGATAGTTACTAGTATTGGTGCATGATGGATGCCTCTGGTTGGGGAAGAGGATCCCAATTCATGAGATGTTGATAAGAAGAATTAATGGACTGCCCTACCAAGGGAAGGAACTTGGCTGGAGAGTTGATCAGAATAAACCAAGACAAGGAAATGGCACAAACCATGAAGGATAAGTTTGGGATTATCAAGAAGTCGTGCGGTTACGATATCAACTCTATCAGTGACCAAGAGGTGCACTTCACTGCACAAATTTTAGTAGGGAAAAATAATGAGGAAATGCAAAGAAAATGAAGTCCTCGTAGCCATGGTTTCTTTGGCTGAACAATGCGGTGTTGAGGTTCAGTTCAACTGGGTCGAGTACTTATGCAAGAAATTCTCTGAGGATTTCCATGAGGCACAGGAGGAAGGAAAAACATTTCATTATTCATGATTGATTTTTATCATCATGCTATTAGCATGGAAGGAGCCAGAGGACTCACAATTTCTACCAGTCGAAACAAATGTATGTGAAGTCGCACGATATGCCTCATTGTGGCATACCAAGGAACCATTGTGCACACAGGAGAACATAATTTTTGTTTGCACTATTGGACATGGATTTGCACATGGTTGTGAACTTGTATACTAAGTTATCATCTAGCTTGTATGACTAGTATCGCAACATCACAACATTGAAGGCAGATTTTCACAGAGTATACATCAAGCCTCGGAAGGTTGATCCAATGGAGACATGGCACCCTATGCCATATTTGGTCACAGAAGACAACTTTCTCACAATAATACAGCAATGTTTAGCCGAATGGATGAACCCAACCATAAATGACATAGAAGTAATGGGGGGCACCGCACAACATGCAGGTCCAAGTGAGATAGACAAAGTAAAAGAAGCAGAGGAGCTGAAGCTAGGGACAGAGCCAGAGACAGAACATGATACCTAGGACCCTCTTAGTGACGTAGATCCAACAGTGGTATCACCATTCATCATCAAAAAGAGGGTACCTACAATAACTACGCCAGGCGCATGAAAGAAACAGAAGGCAAGTAAGGCTAAGCGTGGGATACCGCTTGTCCTCACTGATGGGGACATCGACGAGATTGGAGAAAATGTCCAACAAGTAATATCAAAGACCTAGAAAAAGGTTGATGATCACTACAAAAAAATCTTAACATATGTGTAGCAAGGCATCACAAGTTAAAGGTACTGGCGCAAACAACCAGACAACTGGCACAGATAGGTCAGCTACTGCTGCAGCTAGAGTGGCAGATAGAGCCTAAAATTGGATTGAGTATTTTGTAGATACCAGGTGGAGCATTACAGTTTGAATCCACTGAGGACAGAGAGTGAGCAAGAGGGTGGGACTGTGTTAACATGAACATCGCTGCACTGCCAACTTAGGTATTACACGAGTTCCATCAAAGTATTACACATGAACTAAAGGAGTGAGAAAAACACATTTCGTTGTTAAGAATGCAAGTGGAGAAGGACAGAGCTTCACTGAAGAAGGAACTCGATCAATATATCAAAGAAATGGATGAAGCATACCAAAAACAACAACAGCTAGAGGGAGCCATTGCAAAATTTTTAGCGAAATTCTAGACGCAAGGTTCGCGAAGAAGAACCACCAGCAGAGAAGGTAGCGAAGCTTGACCTTGCAATAAAGGAGTCAAAGAATAAGCTCACAAAATAAAGTGTGAATATGAAGTGAAGATTTCTAAGCTGTAAATAAGGCTACAGCCAGTCACGCCACTAGAATTATGTGAGAAAAGGGAGAGGGATCTAAAAACTACAATGAAATGCATCTCTAACACAGTGGTGAATTGTGGAAAGTTAATAGATGAGACCATGCAGATTTGGACCTCACTGCAAGAGGATTCAAACATTCAAAGGATTTAAGAGGAGCTACAGTCGAAGCAGAAGTAGTGGGAAGAGATCCTGGCAACTTTGAAGACCCTACAAGTCTTGCAAAGGCTTGCCAACACCACTGAAGGGAAGAATATCGAGAAACATATTGAAGATCTTCAGAGGAAAGAGAAGATTTTGATAGAGAGGACTCAACTGTGGCATGATGAGGCCCTATAGATTTCACAAGCAGTAGATAAAAGGATCAGGGACTTACAACAGAGGGAGAAATAAGTGTTGCAGAAGATTGCTGGACCAACCACAAAGGCATTGCTGGAAGAAGTGAACCGAGAGAAAAATCAGGTAGCGTAAATAGTCCAGCAGTACAATGTTGTATACAATGGCATTGCAGTAAAGATCAAGTGCACCGCAGCTGAGTGACTCAGGATGAATCACATGTGAGTGTTGGGGGCCTATTAGGTGTGACCCAACTTGGTCCAGTTTTGGTCAAAAACTGCGCATTTTGAGTAGTAGAGTGCACATAGTCCGTGAAGTTCTATTGATCGTGTAGTATCTAGGGGCTTTGGGGTAGGTTGAAGTCCCTCATTTTGTAACAAGAATCAGGGTTTTAGTTCATTGTTTTGTTGAGTCCATGGTATGTGGACCATGGTTTTTGTAGCAATGTAATGTATTTAAGGACATGTAATTATTTATCGATAATCATAAAAATAATTAGATCACAACATAGAGAGAACAAACGTGATCGAGTCTTTTGTTCTGGGTACTAAGGAAAGGCTCCGCCACTGAGTACATAGAGGCCTTATAAGAGTTTGTAGCTGAGTGCACAGGCCACCTGTAGCTGGGTGCAGAGGTTGAGAAGTTTTATGTACTGAAAGATCTATCTTAATAAAGAAGAAGTTTTGAGGAAGTCTTTTGTATCTGTATTTTCTCTTTGTGTTCTATTTGTTTATTCGAATTAATTGCAAGTAATTGGTATGTTAGCACAACTGTTATTGTTCTGTAATGTGCTTATATTAAAATGAATGTGACAAAGTATATAGTTAGAATACATTGTGCAGTAATGTTATGAATGTTAGAAGGATAATTAAAGTACATAAAAGCGATGTTAAGAGCCACTCTGCGCAGTTTCTCAAGGTTGCAAAAACCTAGTTTTGTAATCACCCATAGCCACCTCAGGTGAGACTTCGACCTACTTGCAAGTCGTTGCTAAAAGGGATGTTGCCTATGGGTTTTGTTGGTGCAAAGTACAAGTTGAATCTCGGTCAAGCCCAACCAACCCAACACTCCCTGGATTGCCCCATTGGTTAATAGAAGACCTACTTCTTTATTTGCAACCAGTAGGGGGTTAAGGAAGGAATTTCCTCTTTCCCCTCTATTATACATATTGGTTTCTAAAAGTGTGAGAAAAAATATTGAACAATCAAGAATAGAAAGTCAGTTTCTATGCCTCAATATTGCCAGAAATGTAAAAGAATTAATTCATTCACAATTTGTAGATGATAGCCTTTTGATGGGAGGATCCTCGAGAATAATTGTGTGCCACTTTAAATTTGTCTTAGATATATATGTAGATCTATTGAGCAACTTGGTTAATAAGAGAAATAACAAACTATTTGGTTGAAATTTCTCATAATCCACTTTGAGAGAAATTTATTCAATGTTCAGTTAGAGGAAATTTCAGCCTAAAAGTGGCCTCCCAAGGAAAAATAAAAAAATTAGCAAAACAAATGATGCAGACAATTTTTTAATATTACTTTACTTTGATCTATGTTCCACAATATTTATTAGCTTGAGATTTAATTAAATTTGTTAATATATATTATTTCTAATATTTGACTTTTATCGAAATCCCTCAATATATGGCACTTATATATATATATATATATATATATATAATATATATATATATATATATATATATATAATATATATTATATATAATATAATATATATATAATATATATATATATATATATATATGTATAGTTTGGTGTTTTTTTTAATGACGCTTGTCTATTGAGTCCACAATTTCGCTTGGAATGTATTTTTTGGCTGGAATCGAGTAATTTATCCTTTGTGGAATAAGTTTTTCAACTATTTAACTATTGTAAAAAGAGCTTCGGCGTAAATCACATAAGAAAATTATTGTCATATTGTATTTAACTATTGTTTATTTAATTATATATTTATAGTTAAGTCTGGAATCCAATATTTTTTCCTTTCTAGAATACGTATTTTAACTATTTAACTGTTTAACTATTTTATTTTTTTTTGCAAATAAACATATTTCATTAATTTAGAATTAGATTACATCATTTCAAAAACTTCTTCAAAAATGTTGAAGCCTCATTTTGACTGGATTTGTTGGCCAACAAATACAGATATAAAGTCTATGATAGCAAAAAAAAATTATGTGCCCACATAGCAATGGCCCATAAGGCCCATAACCGTGTAGAAGATAAAATATAGACAATCGTTCTCATATTTCCTATGCACTGTTAGGATCCAGAGTTGCATTGTCACCCTCGTCGTGGTGGTGGAAAGAATCATGCACATGTGACTCCGTATGTGTTATATGCCCCTGAAAGCTATCCATTTTGTCTTGAAGGCTCTTCTTTCCTCTGCAAGGGACTCCTGGAAGTTCATGATATGGCAATGGTTATATTGGATGTTATTAAGAAAACTTATTACCTCATTCCAATCATCATGGTGGTGTTGAGATTTCTTCAATTCCTTCCTGAATTACGTGAATCTAAGCTGCCAAATATTCAAAAGTGGGTGGTAAATCCACATGCCTAGGGGAGTCACCCAACGACTATTCCACATCCTCGATACCGGCCAAATAGTCTATTGGAGGTCAGTTGCCTTGGTCCAACTTCCTTCCCCCATGACATAGCCAACCTCATTTACACAACATGGGAAATGCTTGCAAAGACAAGATACTTTGAGAAAAAGACAATTATACCCCACTAACCATACCACTCTCCAGATTCATTGCGGGGCTACCTTTCCAGGCTAGGGAAATTCGTCTAACCTAACCTAACTCCTCAATGACCTACGAGAGGGAAAATGTTATGAAACCAACTCAAGAAAAAGATAGAAAAGATAGATCAATGCCTTAAAATTCAGCCTCTTCGAGGGGACAACCTCCTTTACATTACAGAAATGAACAATTCTTGGATGATTCAAATGACAAAACCTCCTTTCTATATATAGAGTCTAAGGAGTCACAATATAACCTAGCTGACCTAACAATAATAATATAAAGCCACAAAAATAACAATAGAGGGATTCTATGGGGCACATTAATAACAATATGGGGACAATAGGGGCACAACAATATTAATAAGGGGTGAAACTACAATAGTAATGGGGTAATCACTAGTATTATAGGGAACCAACATGCCCCTCTCCTTCAAAAAAGTGTTGTCCTCAATGCTTGAGTAGTTCTGGATGCTTCTGTATAAAATTCTCATTCTCCCATGTGGAATCTTCAGCATATAAGTTCTTCCACTTAACAAGATACTCTGAAATTGGTCGATTTCATAGCTGTCAAGTTCTTGTTTCTATGACTGATTCTGGTTCCAATATAATTTTTCCTTCCTCGTCAAGTTCTGGTAATATTGTTTGAATTGGGAGCTTATCGCCTATAACCTTCTTTAAACATGAAACATGGAAAACTGGGTGCAATCGAGAAGTTGCAGGAAGCTCCAATTTGTATGCCATAGTACCAATATTTTGCAACACCTTGTACGGACCATAACACTTTGGTGATAATTTATTATCCTTCTTATCTTGCTTGAGGGACATTTGCTTATATGGCTGTAGCTGTAGGAATACCTAATCACCTACATGAAAACTTCTTTCGCTGCGATGTTGATCTGCCTGTTGTCTCATTCTATTCTGTGCCAACACGAGGCTATCCTTTAAGAGTTGGAGGACTTGTTGTTGATGTTCGATGTGATGTTCCACTGCTTGAACCTTAGAATTTTCTCTTAAATATGATGTGATGGATGGTGGCTGATACCAATAAAGTGCCATAAATGGGGTCATTGTTGTTGTTGTATGGAAGGAAGTGTTATACCACCATTCAGCCAGAGGCAGCCATTTGACCCATTGTGTCTATTTATCGGATACAAAGCAATGAAGATATCCTTCCAAACATTTGTTTACTATCTTAGTTTTCCCATTAGATTGAGGATGACAAGATGAGCTATGAGCTAACTAAGTACCAAGACAAGAAAATAATTCTGTCCAAAAATTTCCAGTGAAAATGGGATCTTTGTCCCTTACAATAATCTTTGGGTTTCCATGTAGCTTTTTGAATTGTTTCCATAAATGCGTGGAAACTGTACTGGCTTTAAATGGATGTGATAATGCACAAAAGTGTGCATACTTGGTAAGTCTGTCAACTACCACCATGACGACACTCTTTCCCTCAGACTTGGGTAAACCTGTGATAAATTCCATTTAAACTTCCTCCCAATGTTGGCTTGGAATGGATAAAGGTTGTAATAGACCTGATGTCTTAATTGTTTCAACTTTATTTTGTTGGAAAACAAAACATTCCCACCACAAACTTTTGAATATCTGATTTAAGGCCATCCCAAAAAAATTCCTTCTTAACCCTGTGGTAAGTTTTTAAAAATCCTGAGTGCCCTCCTAAGGGAGAAGTGTGCAATTCCATAAGAATCTTTTGTTTTAGCTGGGAATTCTTACAGAGGTATAAGCGATCTTTGTACCATAACGAATCATTTTTCCAACTAACTGTATCAGACGTATTGGAGTCTTGTTGTAACTTTCGAATAAGTGCCCACACTTCTTCGTCATTCTTCCATTCCTCCCTTGCTTCATTTATCCAATCTGGTTGGATAATAGAAATGGCGCACAACACTGCTTCCACATCCTCATCCTTTTTCTTGAGAGTGCATCTGCCACCACATTTTTCTTCCCTTTTTTGTAGATGATTTCAAAGTCATAACCCAACATCTTTGTGACTCACTTTTGTTGCTCTTCAGAGGATAATATTTTTCTAAAAAGTATTTAAGGCTATCATGATCCATTTTTACCTTGAAGTGTCTTCCCATTAGGTAGGGTCGCCATTTCTTAAGTGCATGGAGTATTGCCAACATTTCCTTCTCATAAATAGCTTTGTGTAAAAACTTTCCATTGATTGGACGACTTTCAAAAGCAATGGGTCTTTCATCTTGCATTAAAACAACACCAATTCCATTTCCTGAAGCATCACATTCCACAATAAAGGTTTTTGTGAAGTCCGGTGTAGCTAAGCCGGTGCTTGGCACATTGCCTCTTTAAGATGTTCAAAGGCCTTTGTTGCTTCCGGAGTCCATGAAAAGCATCTTTCTTCAATAATGTTGTTAGAGGTGTTGCTATTCTTCCATAATTCTTAACAAACTTGCGATAATACCCTATCAACCCGAGAAATCGTCGCAGATGCTTTATGGATGTGGGGATTTTCCATTCCTTAATGGCTTTAATTTTGCTAGGGTCTACCTTAACTCCTCATGAGATACAATATGACCCAGATATTCCACCTCTTGGACTCCAAAGAAGCATTTGGATCTTTTTGCATATAATTGTTTCTCCTCCAATAGTTGTAGCACCCTGTCAACATGTTCAACATGATCCTTCCAAGACTTGTTGTAGATTAGTATATCATCAAAAAATACTAACACAAATTTTCTAAGGAATGGTTTGAAAATTGAATTCATCAAACCTTGAAATGTTGAAGGTGCATTGGTAAGGCCAAAAGGCATGACCAAAAATTCATAATGACCCTCATGAGTTCTAAATGTTGTTTTCGGAATGTCTTAATCTTCATTCTGATTTGATGATATCCTGAACGAAGATCCAACTTGGTGAAGTAAATTGATCCATGCAATTCATCCAGTAATTCATCAATGACAGGAATGGGAAACTTATCTTTAATAGTGAGCTTGTTGAGCTCCCTATAATCTGGACACATGCGCCATGATCCATCCTTCTTGTGCACTAATACTACTGGAGCAAGGAAAGAACTTTGTCTCGGTTGAATTATACCAGCCTCTAGCATTTCTACAACCATACGTTCAATTTCACTCTTTTGGGCATAGGGATATCTGTTCCGCCTGATGTTTGGAGGAACACTTCCTGGAATCAGATGAATAGCATGATCATGATCACAAATAGGTGGGAGACCTTTGGGAGTCTCAAATACCTTGGAATGATTGTCCAAGACTTTTTGGATAACTGGAGAAATAGATGATTCCAATGTGGAAACATCTAGCGAACATAATTTTGAAATTACACCTTTTTGTTCCTTTTTTAGAAGCTTTGTCATACCATTAAAGCTGATTATCTTTCCCGGTTTCCCTGCAATACCTCTTAATACAACTTCCTTTCCTTCCATAGAAAATTTCATGAAAAGTTCTTGAAAATTAAAAGCTATTGTACCCAAGGATTGTAGCCATTGGACTCCTAATACAACATCAGCACCTCCCATTGAATGGAGAGCATTGGGCTAGTCAATACATATTCTCCCATGGATAGCTTGATATTATGGCACTTTCCAAAGAAATTTATTGTTCCTCCATTTGAAATCATCACTTGACACTCTGGTGCTGGATATAAGAAGCAATTCAATTCTTTTGCTACCTTACAATGAATAAAATTGTGAGTACTTCCTGATCAATCAACACTATTACCTTTTTCTTCTTGATTTGTCCTTCTATCTTGATGGTTTGAGGAGTGGTAATTCCCGCCAATGCATTACAAGATATGGTCGGATTCATTTGTTCTTCATCTAGGCTTGTTCCTGGAGGTAATCCTCCTCTTTTGACCTTTCTTGCTTCCTTTTCTTCTTCCTCTTCAAACAATCTATGTAGAAATAATTTCTTCTAGCACACTTATGACTTTAGTGTATTTGCTATCACAACTGTAACAAAGCCCTTTGCTCTTTTTTCTTCCAATTGTTGTGGTGTCAACCTTATAGGTTGTGGAAGACTAGCGGCAACAACACTTC